>PVKA01003102.1:102031-114916 GCA_004027165.1 Ctenomys sociabilis | reverse complement strand
TAACTTTGCCTTATCTGCTGCAAAACTTCCTCTCTTATCTTACAGTCTTTATATTGTTTCAAAAGTGCTGGCTTTGTTAGGATCTCTGGTTAGCTCCTTGAGGGCAGGGTTCTTAGAATTCTGCTCTGCCTTTCAGCGTGCTAGCAATCACATTCGGTGCACACTAGCCAGGAATAGCTGAGGAAAGCCATCAAGCACAGTAAAAGGTAAATCATTACTATTAATTCCTTCATTCGTCGCACATGTAGGGCAGCCTCAGTGGTGAGAGAGCCTAGGACTGCAGGTTTTAATGGTAGACACATAAGCCATTTGGAGTCATTCCTGAAGTAAACAGACTCTACCAGGGGACAACATTTGGGATCTCAGACTGAGTTAACCTGGAGAGAGGCATTCGTTACTTTGTAACAAACATAAACCAACAACTCCAATCACGTTCGTGAATTCTATACGACTTTCTTGTACATTACTGAAACTCAGATCTTTAGTTTGCAATAGAGAAAGCTCTGCCATGTTGCAGAGTGCTTAGAAAGGTGGAGGACATTGTATTATTATGTTAAACCTTTTGCTTAAACTTTAGGGTTGCTTTCATTTCTTGGGACACGAAGACTTAACATTTTTGTAAAAAATGAATATGGAAGATTCCCTGAGGACATTTCAGAGAGCAAGGCCAGCATAACTTTGGGGCTCACCCAGGAGCAAAGCCACCCAGGGGTCGTGGTTGACTCCGTCATTGTCAGGGGGCTGCGTCGCTGCAGGAAGGGGGGATGGCTTTACTCTTTCTGTCCAGTTACCCCCACCCCTACCCCCTAAAGCTCAGACCTCCGGGTGACAATTTAGAAACAAGGTAAGAGACCGGGAGGGCCATTTAGATTGTTAGAGGCAGAGCTGTAGTACCCCCAACGCCGCATTCTCCGGGCGCATCAAGTTCTGCTTCTGAGGTAGACGTGTGCAGGCCGTCCGTTGCATCTTCCGCTTGGTCTAATATCCGAGCTCACCCTGCAGGAACCCGGCGCGACGCTGGGAGTCCACCTGCGCGTCCAGCCAGTCCAAGCCTTGCAGCGAACCAGGCCCCAGGCACTGGTTGTCACGGGAACCGGGCGCCCATCTCCCGGCGACCTAGTCCCGCGGGAGAGGCGGGCCCGAAAGCCCTACCGGCCAATAAGGTTGAGAGGAGCTCAAGGACAGCAAACCGCGGGCTTCAGCAGCCTTGAGTGACAGGCCGGGGGTGGGGCCGGCGCGACCGCCTGAGGTGGAGCCCGCGGAGAGCTGGAGTCGCTCGGGCGGCTGCGGCGCTGAGGTGACACAACATGGTCTCTGGCCTCGGGGACGGTCGTGCCGGCGAGCTGCAGCACGACCGAGCTCTCCGCTCCGCCTCTGATACCTCGGCCTCGCTCGGCGCCGGCTACAGGCGCTGAGGCGTGCAGAGCTCCGCGAGGTCCGTGACGCGGCGCGGGTGCTCGGGCCGGGCCAGCGGGGTCGCCCGGGGCGTTCGCAGCGCGGGTCCGGGAGATGCGGCTGCGGGCCGCGCGCACACCACGCTCCCTGAAGCTGCACGGCGAAGAGCCGGAGGGACCCGTGCTCGCGGCGCTGCGCGGGTGAGGACGGCGGGCGCACGTGCGGGCTGGGCCGGGGCCGAGCTTTTGCTCCTCCTGCTGTTCCGGCCGGGAGGGTGGAGGGCGCCCCGCTTTGGTGGTGGCGGTGGTGGGAGATGCGATTGCGGCGGGAGCCTCGCTCGGCCTCGCGGGACTCAGCGAGGTGTGGGGTGCAGCCCCGCAGCAGCGCGAGGTCGGGCGGCGGGCGGTGGCGTCGGCCCTTCGCGCCCACGCCGACGGCTCGGTCGGTGCACGTCGGGAAGCGCCGGTCCACTTTGGATTTCTGCAAGGATTGTAGGGAGGCTTCGCCCGGGGTCGCCGAGGAATGTGGCAGGGCCGGAGGGCCTTGGGAGAGACAGGCCGAGAAGACCTCGCACGACGCAGACTCTGCTTCTTTCCCTGCTGAAGTACCCTCCCTCCCTGTCTTCCCGGCCCTGTGCCCAGGGCTTGATGCAAAGCTGGAGTTGAGCTAGAGTCGGGACGGTTCGGACGGAGTTTAGCTTCTTTCTGTTTTAACTGCGTCAGGGAAGGGAGGGTGGAGACAGATACTGCGCCCAAAGGATTTGCAGCAGTTTTCAATGCACCCACACTTCTGTGACCCACACCGCCTTACCCTTCCAGCTCATCTTTGACGGCCGTGTGTCATTTTCCTGTAATTGCACCTTTGAAACAACGAACGCGGTGACTTCATAGGCAGCTCCCCGGAGCTGAGTTTACTTCTCAGAAAATGGAACTAGTGGGTTTGTTTTCAAGGCGGGACCTAAAAAAAATGTAGAACACCTGAGGGTCGGAGGACAGTGGTAACTAATGAACAAGATTTTGAAATGTGTATATGTAGTTTAGTAAAAGATGGGGAAAAAAATTAGAAGGACAAATTTTAACACTACAGAATGTGGAGGCAAAGTTGTAAAACTTAAATTAGCTTGAGGGGAGGCCTCTGGGGGACTAAGCCTAAATCCTTGGCATTAAATCCCACCACAGTTGCCCAGGATGGGCCTGCACCTTCCATCCTGCCTCAGTCTCACAGAGTGCAAGGATTACAGGCGAGTTTCACCATTCTTGCTTGAGGAATGCTTCCTAAATGTGGGATCTGAATGTGAGAGAATTAGCTACCTTAATGCTTTAGAGTAGATGTGAGAGGTCTACCTTTGAATGAAAGATGTTTTCTTCTTTTCTTATGGTACCGCGGATTGAACTCAGAACTTTGCACTTGCCAGGCAAGCATTTATTCTACTGAGTAATCTCCCCGGCCCCTGTATTCTTTATTACTAAGAAAAGCAATATTGCTTTTTTGTCTTACCTTTAATAAGTTATAGATTGTATGGGAAGCCACTGTGGCTTCTTCTATCTTAATTGTGTTTTCCTCCTGCTCATCTTCTTACCCATCTACAAAGCTATTGGAGAAAATGACTGCGACAAACTAGGATGCTTTCTCTTCCTCCTCCTCTGACCGAGTGTGTACTTTTAAAATAAATTGCAACATTTTTATAGTATAGTTGCTACTATAATTAATATTATTTGAAATCAAAAGAAACAACCGTAGTCGAAGCTAGTGTATTTGAGAGATTAGTTACTACTTATAAACACTTATTTTGGAATCTATTTTATGAAAATTTGTGCCATTACTTTGAGTAGCAAGTGGATGGTATTTTCCTATGGGCTTCTGTTGTAACCAAGTATGTCTTGTTTGAATTTATATCACTTAAGGTGAGAAAGAAAATACTAATTCTCGAGATAAAATCAGTGCTGCTGGCAGGGTGGCCTCTTACTCTGCAACCACCCCCTTTTACTGAAAAATTTTCTCAATTTGAAAAGTGAGATTTGAGTCGAATAGTTCAAGAATTGGATTTTTAAAAGATAGTGGTTTTTTTTTTTTTTTTTTTTGGTGGAACCAGGGATTGAACTCAGGCCCTTGTGCCTGCCAGGGAAGCACTTATTCCACTGAGCCATCTCCCCAGCCCTAAAAGATAGCTTTTAATCAGTAAATTACTGTATAACTTTTAATGGCCTAAGCTAAAGTATAAATTCCACAGTCATTATAGATGTGTAAGGTCAAAACTAATCTGTAAACAGTCTTGAGGGAAGGAGTTCCAGGATCTTAGCATTTAGGGAAAAAAATGAAAACATCTTTAAGATCCTTCTCTGATTTGTTTTTCCAACTATCTACCCAATTTTCATCTGTCTGTCAAATTTCATTCCCAACTGTGTGACTACAATGTCACTAATAGTTTGGAAAGCAGTAGAAGACCAATTGTTTAATTTCTTGCCATACAAAACCCAGCAACTCTTAAGTTGTAGATTTGAACTACAAACATATGTCCCCTCCCTCCCCCCCAGTTTGCCTCAGCTGCATACAAAGTATGGGAGTGGGGACTGGTTACATACTTGTTTAACTTGTTTGCCTTATCTTGTGTTCCACCACTGAAACCTCCTTTTGCTTTTTTGTTATATTTTCACACTTGCAAGTTGTAAAATTCTTCAGAGAATCTTTTTGCATTATAGAGTGTAAAGGACTTCACTGTCTAACAAAAGATTACAAACTCTTAGAGAACACCTTTAAATGTACTTTTCTGTAAATAATATAATAACTACCTCCAAGATATTTTGAGCATGAAATTAAATAATACTGTATATGTAGAAATAGCCAAGTGCAAGCTGACGCTCAATAGTAATCTGTTCTTCAAAACTAACAATAATTGCAAAAACTTAAGGACTGACTCAGGTCATTCCTAAATGTCTAGAATTTGTAGCTCATACTTAGCCTCAGAATTTTTACTTCAGGTTGGCTTGTTTAACAGTGCTGTTCACCTACTCACCAAGAAATGTCTTAAGTTGCAGACTGCACCAGTGCTTACTAAAGTTTTAAATTTTATTTAGTGGAATCCAGCCCTGACTCTATTTTAGACTCAGCTGAGCAGCTTCTACTAATTTTTGACTAAACCAGAACTCTTAAATGTGAGATTCAAGCATCTACATTTTTAAAAATTCTTGAAGAAATTGTTACAGAGAGTCAATATGGGAAACCACATTCAGTCCTTGATAGTTGGTAAAAACTGTATGGAAAATTTAGTTTCATAAATGCAACAAAAAGCCGGGCGTGGTGGCGCATGCCTATAATCCCAGCACTCGGGAGGCTGAGGCAGGAGGATTGTTGTGAGTTCGAGACCAGCCTGAGCTACAAAGGGAGCTTAAGGCCAGCCTGAACTGCATAGTAAGACCCTGTCTCAAAAAGACAAAATAAATAAATAAATAAATAAATGCAACAAAATTTTTATGTTGTCTTATGGTCCTTATAAACTTTGGTTTCAAATGTTTAAGCACTTCTATGTGTATGTCTATCTGCAGGACTTTTTATTACTTAAATGAAAACTTAAGGTAAGTACAAATACTTAAGTACAGTTCCCTATGGCAGTACCTCCAAGGTAGTATGCCTAGCCAGGCATGGCTGTGTATATTTTGATGAATTACAATTAGCTATAGTTTAAAATTCAGTTCCTTGTTTCCATTAGGCACATTTTAATTGCTCCTAGCCATTTGTAGCTACTGCATTTAATGCTCAGGTATGAAACATTTCCTTATTATACAAAGATTTTTAACTTTGTGTACCAGTTTATCTTATTTATTTTTTTGTAGCCAGCTCAGCCCACCCTGGGGGTGGGGCTAGTGATAGACTCACACTCCCTGAGCTTAGCCTAAGAAGGCACTTTTAGACCACTGAGCTATCTCGCTGGTCCAATAATTTTTTTTTTTTTAATGTATTTAGTACAGGGTCTACAGGATCTCACTATGTAGATTGAACTGGTAGTGATCCTTCAGTTTTCAGCCTCCCAAACACTTATTCTTGTTGTGAGTATGTGTGTGTGTTATGTGTGTGTATCCCATCATTTCATTCACATTTACAAGTTAGTGTTATTTTTCAAAGTTTTTTGAGTGAAAGGAAACATATTTTTGATACTTGCATTACCTGTTTTCCTTGATTTGTTGTACATAAAGTTTTTCTTTTCAAAGTTATCTGAGAGGAAAAGTGCCTCTGTTATTTAAATCAGTATGTTCTAAATCTAAAGGACTTTATTGTAACAGAAGTTTCGGATCTGGAAATATAATATACCAAATACTGAAAACAGAAGAAGTCATCATTCCAACTCAAGTGTTTGGATTTAATTCATGGTTTTCCTTTTTAAATAGATCATTGATTTAACACATGGAAACTCTTAGTTATTAAATGACATGGTCAATTTTTTTTTTTTTTGACATGGTCAGTTTTCATCAGAAAACTGGCTTATTTTATTGTGAATGAACAGATGCAAGAAAAGTTTGGGTTCCCCCCCAACACACACACAGAAAGGCATCTCCTTGGGAAAAAAGGCGTTACAAAATTTTAGGCAATTGGAAGCTAACACTGTCATTGGCATTCAGTGGCGATTGCTACTTGTTAACTACTGATGAACAGCTTAGGAGAAACTGTAATGTGTAGTTTATCCCACCTGTACCCTCTCATTACCCACCTAAAAAAAGCTGTCCTTTAATCAAAGTTTTATTGGTTTAGTGTGTTGTGCATATAGATGAGAACAAAAATTACTTTTAATTACACTTCTTGATAAATGCTATGTGTATGTTTGTGTTTGTTTCTTCTAGCCTACTCAGATCAGGTAAATTTGCATACAGGACATTGGGGATTATGTTGTTGAAAGAGTGATAGTTGAAAACCTTTGTGAACAGTATCTATTTTTGCATCTTAATGTTGCTGTTTGTAGTTGTAATATAGTACATCAAGTAAAAATTAAATATTCTTGTTTGGTAATATAAATCTGGGTTAGAACAATTATGTAATTTGGGATTGTAATAAAGATAATCAGTTGTGATTTGTTTTTTGAAAAAAGATAGTCTGAGAAATTAAAAATAATCAGATAATCCTTTGAAGAAATTTGCTTTCTTTTATCACAGTGTAACAGTTACTTTTGCTTCTTTTAGAAAAGCAAAACTTAAAAGTAAACATTTAATTTACTTCAGAATATTTTAGGTCTCAGTGTAAACATTCTGAAAACTAATTCTTTTTTTGAAGAAGTAATAACTATTTTGCAAAAGAGGGCTGGGGAGAAGGTTCAGTAATAAGCGCTTCCTTGGCAAGTGCAAGGGCCTGAGTTCAATCCCCAGTTCCACCAGAAAAAAAGAAAAAATTGTTTTGGTTTTTACATTATTTACTTGCTACGTTTCTTTTGTATTCCTGACTTGAGCAGATACATAATTCCATGTAATTATGTGAACATAATATTGCTAAAATTCCTTCAGTGGGATGAACTACAGTCTTGATGCCTTTTTCTATACCTAGTTCATGGCTTGAGTTTATGGAAATAATTTATATTTAAAAATCTCAATTTTCTAAGATTTGTATGAAAACTTATCAAAGATGAAAATTCCTTTTAGCTATGCATTTTTAACATTGTTTTGTTTATATGTGTATATATATGCATATATTTAGAAAAGGGTCTACAGGGTCTCTCACTACATAGATCGGACTTGTATTTATTCTCCTGTTTTCAGCCTCTCATGTCCAGTCTCAATTCCTATTTCAGGGTGCTCTGGGGGGCGGGGCCGGCATGGCATGCCTGGGGGATCAAACCTGCCTTAGGCTGTACTCTGCCTAAGCAGGCTCTTTAGTCCGCTGAGCTATGTGGCCAGCCCTAGGTATCCTTTTTATAAGCTAGAATCACTTTTTAAAAATCTGAAATATTTTCAAAGTTAGTATAATAAATATGATGGAAACTTTATTTCAGAAATGTTTAGTTATCAAATCTAAACCATATAGAACTGTATTGTAAATATATACCACTCATTTATGTTCAAGGAGCTTTGAAACTCATAATCCTACCTCAGCCCGTGAAATACTTGTGATTACAGACATGTGCCAATGTGCCCTGTTTATGTTCATAGTTTATAGAGTCTCAATGAAAAGTCTAAAATGTTTCATTCTCCAGTGTTAAGATTTAATATATACAGTATACACCTGTAATTCCTACTTGGGAGACTGGGATAAGACAATTGCAAGTTCAAGGCCTGCCTGGGAAATTAAGACTTGGACCTAAAATTAAAAAAAAAAAAAAAGGCTAAGGGTGTAGCTCAGAACTCCCTAGGTTCAATCCCAGTAGTGTAAAAATAAAAAAATCCACACCCCCATGGGTATTTCCTTCAGTTTTTAAACAAAACATTTCAGTGATGTCATTTATACATTCAATATGTGAGTGAAGACTAAACTGAGTTCTTTAGTTTTTAATAAAAAATAATTTTCATAATCAAATAAGAGAATAACAGTATTATCTCTAGAGGAAGGTACAATTCATAGACCAAAAAGATTCTGACAATAATACACTGAACTTTTTTTTTTTTTTAACTTTTTTAAAATATAATTTAATTTTACTTTTATTTTTTGGCGGAACCAGGGATTCAGCTCAGGCCCTTGCACTTGCCAGGAAAGCGCTTATTCCACTGAGCCGTCTCTCCGGCCTCCAGTACACTGAACTTTTAAAATTTTACCTGCGTCCATCTTTCTCAGTATTTGTGTTAGTACATCAGGGTCTTTCTAATTTCAAAGGAATATTAAGATTGTATTAAGATACTATGATTACATTAAAATGGGCGTCCCCTTAGCTCGCCGGGGTGTTTTTCTAGTAACAGGAATGATGAATCTGGGCCTGTCTAACCACATTCTTTCTGATGGTCACATTCACAAGCGCCATCTCTGCCAGGCCCTGGTGGGGCACAGAAAGCACACACCTCCGCGCTGTGAGGAGCTCACAGTGCTCGTTCAGGTCACTGTAGGAAGTTCTCTGTAGGGCTTGCATCAGTTAGAAATGGCAATAGGTAGTCAATTCAAGAGGTGCAGTACAACAGGAACTTAAAGGTAGGGATTTTTGTCTAAAGTCACATACAGTACAGGCATAATCCTCAGGTACTAGTTTGGCAGCTTCACAGCACAACAGTCAATGCAGATATCTAATTTCTCTATTTCTGTAATCCATGGCTTTCAACCTCCAAATGGCTTTGTGGTTGCAAAACAGCGGCCAGCCATTCACAAAGTCATTCCAGGCAGACTATGGAAGACAGGGATATTGACAAAGATAGTGTGACTCTTCCGGTTTATTCAGAAGCTTTGATTTTCTTGACTTCTTTTGATCACCCTGCTTGTAAAGAAGTTTTAGAATTGTAGTTTTTTGCTGGACATTTGCTTACCCAAAACAAACTAAAGAAAATGTTGGAGACCTTTAGTGGAATTTGATTGTAATAAACATAGAAAATTACACAGACCATCTGCCAGGTTTCTGTGGGACAGGGAGCTTGATTTTTGTTGGACTCGATATCTAGTACATAAGTGATACTAATAGAGGGCCACGCCCCAGTGAGCTGTGAACGTGGGGGGTGGGGACTGAGCTGTGGGGCTAGTGCAGAGCCACTGAGGTGGTGTGGTACTTTGTTCCTTTGTCGGTTGTTAATTCTTTATGTGACTCATTCATCAGTCTCTTCAAAATCAGTGCTAAAATCAAGTAAATGTTAACCTTTTAACAAAGCAAACGTAGTGAATATTTATTTCCATTCATAAATGTTTACCTGTTATGAAAATGAACCCAGATAGTGTCATGCTTCGTTTCTTCACATTTGTGCATAAATTAGGAAGCCATGTAACAGAGTTTTAATTTTGAATTTATTAGGCCTGGGTCTGAGTTTTAGCTCACCCAATAGAGTGATTGTGGGTAATCTCTTTCTCTGGTTAATAAAGTGGAAATAACATCTATTTGATAAGAGTTTGCGGCACTTTAATTCTGAATTGTAAATATGTAAAATGACTGGGCAGAGACTACCCGTTCAGTTTACAAGAATTCTTTGTTTAATTTCACTCTGCTGTCTTACTGGGAGAAGCGGCAACCTAAAGAAATCTGATTAATAAGGAGAATGTAGTGGACTGGGAGGATGAACCAGGAGGATTGAATTTAGATAATTCAGAGATTGAATAATTTATGAAACCCTGCCTCAAAAACATCTGGATGTAGTTCTGTGTGAAGGCCCTAGGTTCAATACCAGATACAAGGAAAAAAGCAAAATTTAATAAGTAATTCTGAACAAAAGTATGGTTTGTGTACTTGTCCCTCAGATTTTATCCTCTGTACTTCAAATTGTTTTAAATAAGTCCCTGATAATGCTTTTTTTTTTTTTTTTTTCCCTGTCTTTTTGAGACAGGGTCTCACTATGCAGCTCAGGCTGGCCTTAAACTCACTTTGTAGCTCAGGCTGGTCTTGAACTCACAACAATCCTCCTGCCTCAGCCTCCCAAGTGCTGGGATTACAGGCATGTGCCACCACGCCCGGCTTAATGCTTATTTTTTAGGTAAAATATTTTTAGGTAGAGTAGCTATATAGGTCACTTTAGGAATAAAATGATTAACATTTCAAAAGAAACAAATCTGTCCTTGAATATATGAAAAATACAGAAATTGGCAAAAGAATGCCCACAGTATATAGCTGTAGCTAAAATTGCACCTATAAGTAATATAAATTGAATTTTTAAATTACTACTGTAAAATATTTGACTAATCACTCTGCTCAGAATTGTTTTCTGAGCCAGGTGTGGTGGTGCATGCCTGTAATCCCAGCACTTGGGAGGCTGAGGCAGGAGGATTGTTGTGAGTTCAAGACCAGGCTGAGCTACAAAGTGAGCTTAAGGCCAGCCTGAGCTGCATAGTGAGACCCTGTCTCAAAAAGACAAAAAAAAAAAAAAAAAAAAGAAAAAAATTGTTTTCTGTATTTTGATACTGAAGAAAATAAAAATGAGGTTAAAAAATTAAAGTTAAGGTTAAATGACACAGGGAAGATAGGAAACCATTATAGACTGTAAAACAATAAATACAGTAAGTCAAAGGAAGAAAGTGTTGTCTAATCAAATCTGAGGATTAACTTTGGAAGCGAGTTTGTAGGAGCACAGCCTTGCAGACATCATTAGCTGAGCTTGCTGTGTCCTGGAGCAAGACAAAAGGTAAGCCTTGAGGAAGTGTTTGAAAAGAAGCCCTAGAGCAGGCTTGTGAAAGTAATGGAAGGCAGGACTCTGAAGGGAAAAGGAATCAGGAAAGTACAGTGTGAAGCAAAGTGCCTTTGGAGAGTGGGGAGTTCGGACTGTGGACCCAGATGCCACAGGGAGCCCGTGGAGGAAGACATGGGAAAAGTATGTAAAAGGAAAAGAACACTGTGATCACTTGAATACTGGTATCTTCAGAACAACTGCTTTACCATACCTATGTGAAGGGATAGGAAAGAAATTGAAATGGAGGGTGCTATTTGGTGGCAAAATAAATGAGAGAGAGTTACATGATGTGGGAAGTTTCATAGAGCTAGAAAAATTGCTTTGTGGGATTGCAGGTGGTGGGAAAATGGTTTCTGTGAGTTCATTTAAAATGAGAAGATAAGAATCATCTCTTTCTATGAAGATCTATCATAGTAGCAAGTTAATGTGATGTAGGTTTTTCTTTTTCTTTCTTTTCTCTTTTTTTTTTTTTGCCAATCCAGGGATTGAACTCAGGCTCTTACACTTGCCAGGCAGGCACTTAATGATATGTAGGTAGAACTGTTCATTTTACTCGTGAAGACAGTGATATTTGGGATCAGGGAGCTAGCTAACGGTCTAAGCACCTGCTTAGCAAGTGCAAGAACCCAGGTTTGGTCTCCAGTGCCCCTAGCCAACCACGGAAATTGGGTGTGGTGGCGCATACCTATAATCCCAGTTCTAGGGAAGCTGAGACAGGAAGATCATTTAAGGAAGGAAGGAAGGAAGGGAGGGAAGGAGGGAAGGAAGGAAGGAAAAAAGATTAAGACAGTAACTTTTACCCTGAGAATGAAAGGAAAGCTACAAAAACTAATGTGGGCCAACTGATAAGTGCAAATGGAAATAAAACTCTGTAAGATAATTTATACGTAATGCTCTTAAGAAAGTACTATCAAAAGCAACACAACTTACCAGCTTTCAAGAATACTTTGAGTAGTGAGGAATAATTGGAAGGTTATTAAAGAGAGAGGCTTAAAACTAGAAATCCCTGTTGGAAAACTTATGAGAAATTAAAAAAGGATTTACAGAGGACTTATCATTTTGAGTTTGTATATTTCAAACAGTAATTGTCTCAGTCTACATATGAAGAAATGGAGAGTAATATATAGATATTATTGCAATCTATAATGGTCAAATAAAACATGGAATTAAAAGGCCCTGGAGTAAAGGGAGAAACCACTGAGGCCAGGAGGATTGGGGAAAGAGGAAAGAAAGTGCTTTACTCAGTATTTTCTGAATTTGCCCAGTATGCCAACTCTTGCCTGAAATAAATGTATTGATGATTGTAGGCTAGTTGATAATTACCACAACCTGATAAAAAATCCTTGACTTTATTCTGAGCAGAATGTGTGCAACACTTAATTAATTGAAAATACTATGGATTTATTGCTACTTGGTTCACTTAATCTAGAATTAGAAATTATATTTTAAATGAGCCATCTAAATTATTCATAATTCATAAGATTGTTTAACTCGAAATCTCATTCTGTTGTTTAATGTTATCATTATAGTTTTTTGCATTTTTGTTTGTACTTTTTATTATTTTTAAAGAATACAAAATAGTGGTAGGAGAAAACCGCATTATACACGATACAAGATTTCACTAAAGTAATAAGATTCCAACAGTGGTTGCTGTATTACATGATGCTATGTGCAAATTAGTTTTTCAGATTACCAGATATAAATGTATAAGTTTTGTTAAAAAAAACAAACAAAAAAAAACTACTAACAAGTTATAAGAAGTTCAAGAGAAAAAAAAAGAAATTCAAGAGAGGAAAAAAATCAAAGTAAAAACAAAAATTGTAAGTATTAACTACTCCTTTCTTTTTTATATTCATATAATTGGAATTCTCAAAGTAGAAAGGAGTAGGCAATAAATATTTAAAAATTTAAAATTTTTGAATTTAGTTCAACTCGTACTACCACATTTCCAAGAACAATGAACCTTTTGCACAAGAAATTTAAAATACCAAGATATACAAAAATGAAATTGTGCAAAACTTATTATAAAGAAAAAAATGGTTAAAGCATACACATAAAAGCCGGGTGTGGTGGCACAGGCCTGTAATCCCAGCACTCGGGAGGCTGAGGCAGGAGGATTGTTGTGAGTTTGAGACCAGCCTGAGCTACAAAGTGAGCTTAAGGCTAGCCTGAACTGCATAGTGAGACCCTGTCTCAAAAAGGCAAAAAAAAAAAAAAAAAAAAAAAA
>PVKA01003102.1:66360-101931 GCA_004027165.1 Ctenomys sociabilis | reverse complement strand
CTTTGAAAACTAAAAGTAAAATATTCTCTAGTTATACAAACTTGAAATATTTTATTTATTTATTTTTTTAATTTTATTGAACTACAATGTCAATCAGACAGTTTCAAGACACCTTAACAAGACAGATTCGATAAATTAATACATTGCAAACTGTTTTCATAATGTTTTGGTATCGTACAAGGTACATACATGATATATTTACAGATATTATTTTAGCAGATGTCTCTTAAAACACTTGGGAATTCTTTTTTTTTTTTTTTTTTCCCAGAACTGGGGATTACAAACTTGAAATATTTTAATACCTCCAGATGTATCATACAGGAAAAAACAAAGAGCATAATTCAAATGGCATGAGAAGTTGCAGTATGCTCCTGGATGAACAATAAAGAGCTCTCAAAGTGATAGTTATGCAGGACTATATAAAATATATTAGATGAACCCTTATTTAAAAGGTCATTGAAGATTTCTATGAAACAGCATCAATCTTATGTCAGGTTATACACATATTTTTTTTTCCTATACATGTGTGTATAAAGGACAGGGAAGAAGTAATATAAAGTCAACAGAAAATAGAAGTATACTTTTATGTCTACTAGGAGAAGATATCATATGATATCTTCTAGATATTACAATTTATCTTAATTCAAAGACATAGTATAAATCTTAAAAACTAAGATTAAGCATTATTCAGAAAATTAAATACTAATTAATTAAGAATTAAATGTTTCAAAACAATTGAACTAAGAAAAAGTTTTCATGGTAGTAAAGAAGTACCAAGAATAGCACATAAGATAAATACTGGAATGACAAATAAATGACCTTCACTTCTGACTGTTTCAGGATAGGATATTGCACAAAGTTCTAGTGTGTTGTGGACATGGATAATGACCGTGACACTTACTGGTGGCCAGGTGTCACTTGTGGGACTGAGCTCAGCTATTTCCTTGAAATCCACCCTGTAGACCCATAGGGTGCAAGAGAAGTCCCTTTGTAGAGTGTGCTGATGGAAATATTTTGCTGCTATACACAAAAGAATAACTGAAAGACTACTATTGTATACCTCTTATTCTCCTGTGTTTGTTTGCCCTATTTGGTGGGTTCTTTCCATTCTCGTTCATGGGGTTGTGATCATTTTACTCCCTCTCTAGAATATCATTAGTATTCTGTGTAGGCTTGGCTTTGTCATCATGAAATTCTTTAGTTGTTCTTTATCATGAAAGTATTGTATTTCTCCATTATACTTGAAAGAGTTTTGCAAGGTTTATCAGTATGGGTTGGAATTTGTTTCTTTTTTTTTTATTTGCATGACTTGAAGTAGTTTGCTCCATGCTCTTCTTGCCTTGATGGTTTATGAAGAGAAATCTGCTGTTTTTCGGATGGGTTTTCCTTTAAACATGATCTGTTTCTTTTCTTTAGCGGCTTTTAGTATACTGTTCCTGTGCTGAATTTCTGGGATCTTGATTATTATGTCTGGGAGTGGTTTTAATCAGGTTGATGTTTTTTTGGAGTTCTATATGGTTCGGTTACTGAATGTCAGATTGTTGCCCCATATTTTGGAAGTTTTCTGCTAGTCCATCCATATTTTTATATCACTTGTATTGACTCCTTCCTTCTCATTGATGCCTATTAGTCTCACATCATCTTGCAGATGTTGAATTACTTTTTCCTGCATCCTAGTTGTTTTTAAGAGATCTTTGCTTACTTTCTCATTAGCTGCAATGGTGTCTTTAAGGTCAGAAAATGTATTTTCACTTTCACTAAAAATGGATTTGCCAGCTTGTGATTGAGGTTTTAATTTCCTGTATATCACTTTGGATCTATTTCATACATTCTATTTCTTTCTTATATTGCTTATTCAGTGGTCTGGTTCCATCAGTTCTATATTCTGCTCTATTTTTTATTTTTATCAGTGTATTCTTTAGAAGCACTTAGTACTTCTTTGATTATAGTAATCGCTACATTTTTTACTTTAGAAATTATTTCTGATCAGATCTCTTCTATACCTTTCAGCAGTTGTTTCTTTACTTCCAGTGCTATTATTTCAGAGATTTCAGGTGTGTGATTTCCAATTTCCTCTATGCCAGTGTCTTCTGCATTTGTACTGGGTGGACTCAGGGCCTGAGACTGCTTTTTGTTCCTTCTCTTTGTCATTTTGTATACCACTGATTTTTGAGCTTTGATGTAGAGCTTAGACAAGAGTTATTACCTTAGCACAGATCTGGATCTATGAAGCTCAGACTCCTCCTGCTGGGTGTGGCTTGGGTCTGGCTGCTGGGCTCCACTTCTTCCTGCTGTGTAGCCTTGCAAGTGAACCCTTTGTGTTACTCTGGCAAGATGTTCTGCTCCTGAATCAGCGGGTGGGTTTTGCCTCTAGCCTCTTTGCAGGGAGTTCTGCTGAAGGGTTCCACTCTGGGCCTGCGCTCTGGGTTAATGCAGGGTCCAGTGGCCTGGGCAGTCTCTTGTTTTATGTGTTAAGGGTACTAGAGATTGAATCTAGGGTCTTTGCATTAAGCTACATCTCCAACCCTTTTAAAATTAAAACTATCTTTTGTTTTTCTTTTTGATAGTCTAGCTAAATTACTGAATTGCCTAGTCTGAACTCAAATTTGTGGTCCTCCTGCCTCAGCCTTCTATATTGCTAGGATTACAGGCCTGCACTATCATGCTGAGCCATAGATGGTTTTTTTTTTTTTTTTTTTTTTTTTTGGTCTTTTTGAGACAGGGTCTCACTGTGCAGTTCAGGCCGGCCTTAAACTCACTTTGTAGCTCAGGCTGGTCTCAAACTCACAACAATCCTCCTGCCTCAGCCTCCCAAGTGCTGGGATTACAGGCCTGTGCCACCACTTCCGGCTTGGGTTTTTAATTTCTATTAGTGCCTGTATGCTTATTTATTATGATAATCATTAGTATAAAATTAACTTGAAACTTTTTTTATAAATTTCTTTGATTACAAAAGAACTTTCTGTTCTTCTTAGAAATTAGCATTGTACTAAGCAGGTTTCTGCTAAAAGATTTTGAAAGGAATCTATACCTTCCATCTTAAGTTCAGATAAATATTTTATCTGGCGTAGCATTATCTGGCTTGGCATCGAGTGTGATGCAATTCAGTAACACCTTTAATATTTTACCCACCCAGAAGTTGATAAAAACTTTTTAAATTCTAGAAATAACATGAAAATCATTTGCTACTTGCAAATATAAATTTGGTAGCCTAAACTAAAACCTATTTGAGTAGTAAGTTAACAGCAAAATTTAGGATAGACCTGTACGATAGTACTTTAACTAACTGAGCCTTTTGAAGGACTGTCATTGCTCATGAATAAGAAATGCATAGGGGCTGGGGCTGGGGAGATAGCTCAGTAGATTAAGCACTTGTCTAGTAAGAGCAAGGTCCCAAGTTCAATCCTCAGTACCACAAAACAAAAAGCATAAAGATAGCCAATGCAAATACAATTTTTATTTCTGCTGCATTTAATGTTGCCAGATATTTATAAGAGGAGAAAAAACTCTCAGAAAAAGACAAAGATGCCCCAAATGGTAATTAAAAAAAAAAAAGGAAAATCAACCTGTTTAAGGAGTAGAATATTATTTTTGTGATGTAGAATCCATCGAGTTGAGAGACAGATTTTTTTTTCTTGTAAATACGGAGTAGTCCTAATTCTTTTTTTTTTTCAGTCCTAATTGTCATGCTTTACATTTTTAGCCTGTTTAGACAAATTCAAAGATGTACTTGGACGAATTACCATTTACAAAGATATTCAAGTAATAATAGTGATTAAGTAGTTCTTCAAAGCAACCCTTTTGCATTTTAAAAGATATGGAGACTGACTTCAGGTAGAGTAACTTGCTGGAAGTAATGTGGATAGTCAGGGGGGAGCAAGTGTTTTGTGTGGAAGTGGTTTGGTTCCAGAGCCTGTGAGCTTAAATCCTTCAAGTGATTTCTAATTTTCAATTCAGAGTTACAAGAAATGAAGTTACTAAGGTGCTCATTAAGAATAGTTTATGACCAAGTTTCAATTCCATGATTAGTACATGTAAAATTTGTCCTTTGGTTTGGTTGACAGCTATTATTTACAAAGCCCCAAACTGTTGTGACTGCAAATAAAGTTTCTTTTCTTCTCTTTTGAATAAACTCCTTCAGTAGACTTGGATGCTTTGTATGTGGTTCTATAAAAGTTCTTGATAAGAGAACTATAAAAGTTTCTGGATATTATATATCATATGATTTTAAACTTCATTCACAGTATTGCTGGTTGACATTTGCTTTTATTCAGAGAAACAGAATTTGTACCTTGGAGTTCCTTGAGATAAAAACATTAAAATCACTGTTAACTGTTTCCCTTAGCTGACTGTTTATATCCTTTCTTTTCTGCACTGAAAAAAACGTGAACTATTAATATGCAAATAGCTTAAGGCTTATGACCTATTTTATATGCAAATAGTTTAGATGATCACACAGTTCTTTAACAGTTTTATTGTCCTTTAGAGGAAGTGGAGTACTTAAACTCAAGTAATTGGAGCCCATAGAAGTTTGTTTTACTATCCTCAAATATCTTTTTTAGGATAGATAAAACTTGTACATTATATGAAATTGGAAGTGTATAAAGGCTGAAAAGTAAGTCTTGTTTCTATTTTTATTGCGAGGCCCCTTTTCAGTAGCCTACATTCAGGTCATCAAGCCTAGGGGAAACATTAATGCTGTGCCAAATTATTATTTTGGTTTCCTTAGCATGAGAGTCTGTGTATGAGTCCCCTCATGCACTGGGGACTAAAGCCGGGGCCCCTGAGAGCTGACCAAGCTCTACTGCTGAACTACACCACCATCACAACGTTGTGTTTCAATTGGGCATTGAACCCAGGAACTTAACACTGAGCTATAAATCCAGCCCTCATTTGTTTTTTCTTTTTGAAAAAACTTTATCCAAAAAAGTTTTTTTTTTTGCATGTTAAATAGCACAACTTTATTTTCCAGTTAAATTACATCTGGGAACTTAGATCTGTTTTATTTTGTTTGTAGAGTACAGGACTAAAAAATTAGATGTACTGTATAGCAATTTTAAAAAGCAGTTGTTCTCTTTGTTAGATATGGAGTTACTCTTATTAAGTGCCTAAAGTTCAGGGCTTTTTACCACTTAAATGTGATACAGGGGCTGGGGAGATAGCCCAAAGGCATAAGGACCTAATTGGCAAGCACAAGTTCCCTAGTTCAGTCTGGCTCCACATGCTGTGCCAGGGGCCTAGGAACCCCTGGTGGTTACACTGTGCCACCCCAGATACTGGGCATGGTGGCACACACCTGCAATCCCAGCACTGAGGAGGCTGAGACCAGCCTGAGGGCTACAAAAGTGAGCACAAGGACATCCTAAACTGCATGGCAGGACCCAGTCTCAGGAAGAAAGAAAGAAAGAAAGAGAGAGAGAGAGAGAGAGAGAGAGAGAGAGAGAGAGAGAGAGAGAGAAAGAGAAAGAGAGAGAAAAGAAAAGAGCATTGAGAATAAAGATGCAGGACCCAGTCTCAGAAAGAAAGAAAGAAAGAGAAAAAAAGAAAAGAAAAGAAAAGAGCATTGAGAATAAAGATGCTCCACAACATAATTTGCTGGTCACATTTTAGCTTTTTGTTATGCATAATTGTGTGTGTGCCTTTGAAACAAAGTGGCGCAACAGTTTGTAGGCATAAGATATATATGAGTTATCTATGAATTTATTGAAAATAAACATTTTGTAGGGCCCGCCAGATAGCTTAGTAGCTTAAAGTGCCTGCTTAGGCAGGCAGAGGGACCAGTGTTCCATCCCCAGTCTGCTGCTGTGCCAGCCCTGCCCATGGGGTGCACTGAGACTCAACTGAGACTGGGTGTAGTGGCGTAAGCCTGTAATGTCAGAACTTGGGAGGCTGAAAAATAGGAACACTACAAGTCCAATCTGTGTAGTGAGACCCTGTGGACTGTGTACTAAAATACATTAAAATAAATATTTTGGAGTACTTTCTGGAGCTACAAGAATTTGTAATTTAAAAATGTGTCCCATTGACTATAAGTGCATCTCAGTACAAGAGAGTTTGCCTAACATGAACAAGGTCCTGGGTTCAATCTTCAGTGCTAAAACAAAGCAGAATAAATTTAAAACTGTATGTCAACTAGGAATGGTGGCACACATCTTTGTTTGGCACACACAACGCTACCACTTTGAGAAGCTAAGGCAAGAAGATCACAAGTTCAAGCCCAGTCAGGGCAGTTCAGTGAATTAGTAAGACCTTGTCTCAAAATAAAAAGAACTTCATATTTTCAATGAGAAAAAAGTACTAAAAAAGAAAAAAAGTGTCTCAAAGAGGGATTTCCTACTATTGGTAGGGAATAAATACTATATAGTAATATTTTTAGTGAATCTAAGAATCTTACCTTGTCTTGGAAGAAATTAGATATTATGGTTGCACTTCTAAGCAATTATTCTGTAAGTTAAAAAATGCACTTCATTTTAACTATATAGAATAATATTCCAATAAATTAAATGTCACTACCCTAAATGCCTAGAGGAGCAAAGAAGAGCAGGCATTTGAATAGCAAGGAAAGCAATAAAGTTAGAACCATCGTGAACAAGCTCAATCATGGTAACATAGACATTACTAGGAACCCTACAACATTTTGTAATTTATAAATACTGACCCTGAATGTAGACTTTTGCAAATACAGCATGTGCCATCACTCTGAAGACCAAAGAAAGTATCTGTAGGCTGGTTGGCAACTTGTGCCTCGTATTATCTTAACCTTATGCTTTTTTTTTTTTTTGGTCTTTTTCAGAGAGGGTTTCATTATACAATTCAGGCTTGTCTTTAACTCACTTTGTAGTCCAGGCAGGCCGCAAACATGCAGTGATCTTCCTACCTCAGCTTCCCAAGTGCTAGGATAGCAGATGTACACCACGACAAGTAGTCTTAGCCTTATACTTGATGAACTTGTCATATTTTGTTTTGACATTTCCTAAGTAATAATAAAGATTCCAGATATCTGTTTTAATATTTCAACTTAGCGTATTGGTTTGGTAAATATTGAGTTTTGTATAGAAAGAAGATTAGATCCTAAAATTTATGGAAGATGATGGATTATGTCTTAATTTGCAGATACTGTGTTTCCGTGACTGTCTTCCCTCCTCAAGGCCTGCTGCCATCTTCCCTTTTTATTGCCATCACTCAGTATCTCCCTAGTCCTCTCACGAATGTCCTTTTTTATTTATAAGAATTATAAAAGAAAAACACTTCTTTGAGAAACTATAAAAGGAAAATCGTTCTGTGAGTACTGCACAAACTTCTGTTTTTTCCCATTAATTACATTCCTTAGCCTTAATATTCTTTAAAGTATGCTTTTTAACTAGAAGAACGACTTCCTTTAAGGCTGTTGGTGACAAGACCCACAGAAATTATGTAGAGGGATAGCCTCTTGGCCGTGTCAGATTTGACATCCATCAGGAATAATTGAACTGGGGTGCCATTTACTGACTTATTACATGACTTAGTACAGTGAAATAAATATAAGAACCCAGTCAGTTAAACATATAGCCAAGATAGGATGACAAGGTGAAATTTACCATCCCACCTACAACAGCTAAAATGGATAATATATCTGAAACAATTTTGAAGATACTAAATATTAGGTAATGAAAGACAGTGATCTCTAAGAAACAAACACAGAATGAGTCTTGTGGTGGCCCCAGCTTACTGACCTCTGCAAGTTTTTCCAGGATGTGGCATGCAGTAGGGAAGCCTGGTAGTAGTGGTATACTCGGATTCCCCAAGATGGAGTTGAAAGTCTGGGAATTCAAAGTGGCTAGAGCTAAGAGGACAGAGAACTGGAAAGATAAGAACATCAGAGAAAAATATTGCAGATCACCAGAGGGTTCCCACAGATCTTTAATGGAATACTTGGTATTGCATGCATATAAAGAAACCACCCAACTGCTGAGACTGCAGTCACGTGCCACCACACCCAACCTTAGCCTTAGCTTGATGAATGTCATATTTTTACAGTTTATTGAGAAGTAATGATTCCAGATATCTGCTTTAATATTTCAACTTAGCATGTTAGTTTGATAAATATATAAGTTTTGTATAAAAAAAAAAAAGATTAGGAACTCATGTTTAAATTATTCAAAAACTGTGGTAAAGTAAAAAATTTTAAAAGCCGCCAAGAGAAAACACATGCTATGTACAGAAGAACAAAGGTAGGGATGAAAGAAACTGTCAGTGTAGAACAGCTACCCAGATACAATGTCTTCCAAAAACAAAGGTGAAAGAAAGACTTCTTCTTACGAGTTTTACTAGCTTAAGGAATTTATTACCCACAGTTGGGCACTAATAGAAATGTTAAAGGAAATTGTTCTGGTAGAAGAGTACATCAAATCTTCACAACACAGCTTTAAAAAAAAAAAAAAGATAGGTATACGTTACATTCTCTTAATTCAATGAATAGAGGCATCTGCTCTAATAGTGTTTGTAAATAGAATATGTCTGCACCTTGTACAACAAATAAACACTCGAAAACAATATGCAATGTATTAATTATTGAATCTGTTCTACTAATTTGAACAGATTTTTAATTTAATTTGATTTGAAAAAACATCTTCACCACAGAGTGAACAATTGCCAATGCTAACTGCATTGATAAATGCACGTGATACTTTCCATTGCTAATCAGGAAGAGGAGATGGCAGTGGCACAAAAGAATGAGAAGGACATGGGAAAAATAAAATTAATAATAGCAAAACAATGAATTTCGACCTAAAGCCTGTTAGGTTGATGTTTTAAAAATCAGGGCCCAGGGCCAGGGAGATGGCTCAGTGGAATAAGTGCTTCTGTGGCAAGAGCGGGGACCTGAGTTTAATCCCTGGTTCCACAAAAAAAAAAAAAAAAAATCAGGGCCCATCCATGTATTGTCTTGGCGTTATGCCTGTATGTGTCTCCCAGAATTCATACATTGATGTCCTGGTCCTCAAGTAATAACAGAAGGAGGTAGCGTCCTTAAAGTAAAGCCAGCATTATTGAGATTAGTGCCTTTTAAAAAGAGACCTCAAGCCGGGCGTGGTGGCGCATGCTTGTAATCCCAGCACTCGGGAGGCTGAGGCAGGAGGATTGTTGTGAGTTCAAGACCAGCCTGAGCTACAAAGTGAGCTTAAAGCCAGCCTGAACTGCATAGTGAGACCCTGTCTCAAAAAGACAAAAAAAAAAAAAATAAATAAAAAAAAAAAAATAAAAAGAGACCTCATAGGGCTGGTGAGGTAGCTCAGCAGAGTGAGTGCCTGCTTAGGCAAGCACATGGACTGGGGTTCAATCCCTGGCACCACGTGCTGTACTGGTCCTGTCCCCGGGCACGGTGGCACACTCCTGTAATCCTAGCACTGGGGAGGATAAAATTGGAGGATCACTGTGAGTTTGAGCTGCGTATTGAGACCTTGCACAAAGAAAAAAGAAAAAAGAAAAACCTCATAGAGCTAGCCAGATGCTTTTACTATTCAAGAATACAGCTAGAGCGCAAGCCTGTAATCCCAGCACTTGGGAGGCTGAGGCAGGAGGATTGTTGTGAGTTTGAGATCAGCCTGAGCTACAAAGTGAGTTTAAGACCAGCTTGAACTGCATAGTGAGACCCTGTCTCAAAAAGAAAAACAAAAAAAAAAGAATACAGCTAGATGGAAGGTGCTATTTATGAGAAAGCAAGTTTTCAGTATACACTGAATCTGTCAGTACCTTGATCTTGAACTTCATAACCTCGAGAACTGAGAAATATCTCCTGATTATAAGCCTGCCCACTTTGTGGCATTTTGTTGCAGTAGCCCTAAAAGAATACTCTTGGTTAATAATAAAAGTCTTGAAGGGCCGGCGGTATAGCTCAGCGGACTAAGCGCTTGCTTAGGTAAGCGCAGGGACCAGTGTTCGATCCTTGGTTCCCCCAGCCGCGCCGGCGATGCAATCCAGGCGTGGTGGCGCGCGCCTGTAATCCCAGCACATGGGAGGCAAAAAGCAGGAAGATTGCTATGAATGTGGGCTGCATGCATAGTGAGACCCTGCACCAAAAAAAAAAAAAAAAAAAAAAAGTCTTGAAAAAGTGCTAACACTAATAAAAAGAAAATTGGTTTATGTTAATAACAAAGTAAATCTTAGAACAAAGAGTATAACCAAAGTTTAAAAAAAGTATTGTTTTGGAATGCCAGTGAAGTTGGTTTGTCAAGAAGACATACTAACCCTAAGTGTTTAGCGTGGTGATTATTCTTGGTAGTCAAGTTCATTGGCTTCAGAGATGCTTAGTAGATTGATAATGCACACTTCTGAGCATGCCTGTGTGGGTCATGGGAGCCTGATACTGAAGACCGTATTTGGCCACCTCCATCTCTGGCTCTTTGGCCATGAAGTAAGCAGCTTTCTTCTGCTATGCCATTTCTCCTTGGAGCCTGCCACCAAGGGGCTGCAACCTCTGGAACTGTAAGCCAAAAGCACTCTTTTCTTTAAGGTGGGTATGTTGAGTATTTTGCTGTAGCAACAGAAAGGGATTGATACATGTACATAAAAGAAAGCTTCAAAATATGTTAAGCAAAACTAGATATGACAGTGAGGAAAAATGAACAAATCTATTGTTGTTGCTGGAGATATACCTCACTTACTTAGTATCTGGCAGGTAAATAGACAGAAAAGCAGTATGATATGGAAGACTTTAAGAACACATCAGCAAACCTTACTTATCTGAAGATAGCTACTTACCCAACTACAGCCCAATATGTATTCTTTTATAGCACACACAGCATTTACCCAAAGAGTTTATATTCTGAATTATAAAGCATTCTGATAGATTTGAAAGTATTCAGTAATATAAAGCATCTCAGTAAAAGAAATCCCAAATATTTCAAAATTAACGTTCTTGCAAATAAAAGAGGAAATGAAAAGGCATCCTGTATGGAATACAAATGAAGGTGCAATATGTAAAAAGTGAAGGATGCAAAGTTCCTGAAACATGACAAGGGACAATTTTATAGCACTAAATGTCACACTGGGAAAGAAAAAAGTCCCAAAGTAATATCTTTAACTTAAAGAAGCAAAGTGGTATGTAATAGAAAAGTAAATGAGTTTTGGTTTTTGGTGTTTTTATTTTTGCATTAAAGATTGAATCCAGGAAGAGTCTCCTGCTGAACTACATTCCCATCCCTTTTTATTTTTTATTTTGAGGCTGGGTCCTGCTAGATTGCCCAGCCAGGACCCTAGAATATGGCATCTTCATGCATCAAGTGTCCTCATTGCTACAGTTATAGACAAGCCACACTCTTGCTGGGTAGTAAGTAAAATTTTAAGAAGAACTAGGGATACAGCTCAGTGGTAGAGTACTTATATAGCATGTATGAGATGCTAGGTTTAATTTTCAGTAGCAAAAATAAATAAGTGCAAGAAGAATGGACAGAACATTGATCAGAGGAGAAATCAATAAAATACAAAAAAAATTAATAAAATTTAAAGCTGGGTCATTAAGGAAAACAAACGGACTGTGCTTAGGAAAGGTAGAAAACCCAAATTACCAATATTAGGAATGAAAGTACTGGTGTTCTCTGTACTTACTAGAAGAAAAAAAAGGAGGACAGAGGTGTGGCTCAGAAGCAGAGCACGTGCTCAGTGTGCCTGAGACCCTGGGTGCAATGGGGAAAAAATAATAGGATATCAGTGATTCTATGACAATAAATTTGAGACAAGGTTCTGAATAACCCATATAAATACAGGTACTCTCCAACCTTTGATATTATTGAAAAGGTATTATTCAATGAAACATCTTCAAATCTGATCCTACCTCTCTCTGTCACCCCCCTTTTTTTTGGTGTGCTAGGATTTGAACCCAGGGCTTTGAAATTAAGTGCTTTACAACTAAGCTACATCCCCAGCTCAGATCATATATCTTTATTGTGCTTTCCTTTAAAAATTGGTCTAAAAATTCAAAAATACTGAACATCTTCAGATGCACTATTTTACCTTCATGCAATCAATTATTAGAAAGTACAAGGATTAATTTCATTGCAAATTATAAAATATCTTATTTTGAGTATGGGAAGTCTGGAGGGAGGAAGTGTATAGGTTTACTCATTGGCTCAGTCATGCATTCCATAAGGTCCCTTGCTTGGTCAAACTTGCTTGCTTCTGACAGTCCTTGTTGTTCCGAATGTCACCGTAAAGTTTTAAGGTTTATCCATAGTTGTTGCAATACATGTGCCTGTCGCAGTTACAGGCATTGCCTGTAGATATTCCTCCAGCTACTGTCAGTGGGCTCCACGGTTACCTGTGGATTCCATGATTTACTAGGAGGACTCACACTGCAGACTTATTATCTCAAAAGGATACTACACAACATGAAAAGTAAAGGCAATGTGGCAAAGCCTGGAAAAGCAGGCACAAACTTCTAATGGTCTCTCCCAGTGGAGTTGCGGCTGATAATTATAACATCACAAGTAACTGTGTCAGCCAGTGAAGCTCCCTCAAGTTGCAGTACTTGAGTTGGTTTTTTAATGGGGGTTGGTGATGTGGACAACGCACTTCCTAGCACATACTAAAGTCTCACAGTTCCAGAAGGAAAACAGGTGTTCAGCATAAGCTGCTCATACACCTTCTGGGAGTGGCAGAAACTACTGAAGTCTTGAGTTCGTAGGTGCCAGCCAGGCACTTGGCTATTTTAGTTCCTTTCTGCATAGACAAAGAATAAAGACGTTTCCTGTCATGTCTTAAAAGGATGGATCGGTTTTGTTACTTTTTCTTTCTTTAGATTCTGTCTTGGCACCATTAGCTAGGTAACAAGTGTAGATTGTTGCTAGTCCCCCAACCCCATCCCACTGTGGGTATTGTATTTCGTATTAGTGTTAGAACCTTGGGCCCTCATACTGAGCTACATCCCCAGTCCTGTTTTCCCTTTTTGGACAGGTTTTGCTAAGTGGTTTAGATTGGGCTTGAACTTGTGATCCTCCTGTCTCAGGCTTTCAGAGTACTGGGATTACAGGCATGCACCACTATGCATGGGTGTTGCTTATAAATCTTAAGTGAAGCTAGGTTTCTAGCTTCTTTATTGGGAGGCAGACTCTGCCAACAAGGAGAAGGGCATGGCAGTGGGAGAGAATGTCTGTGAGGAAGACAGATCTGCTTTAAGTTATAATTGCCGATCATAGTCTTTTTCTTAAGGATAAAATGCTAAGATACTTGTGGCTATAAGAAGCCAGCATCAGGGCCATTCACTTCTCATACCAAATAGGAGGCTGTGTTGTAGTTCAGTGGTGGACCAAATACTTTGTATGCTTAAGGCCTGGATTTGATCGCAACACAGGAGAGAAAAGAAAAATAATAGAATTCATTAGCAAATCTTCAGATACTTAGGGTAGCTTTTTGAACTTTAGTGTACAAGACAGATTCCTAAACATTAAGACAAATTCATTATCATTTGAGCAGGAAAAGTTTCAACCCCACATTTATAAATAGAACAAAAAATAACCTCTAAATTGCTTAGTTGATTTATTAAAGAACTGTCTCTTAATAGAACTATAATGTTGACTTTTTTTACACAAGAATTTTTGTCTACACTATCCTCTAAGAAGAATAACTTTTTTTTTTTTTTAAACCAAAAACACTTTTTAGCATTTCTCAGTGATTGGTTCTCAGTTTTCACTTTTAGGAATTGCCTATGTTTCTAATGTAATTTTTTTTTGTCATAGTCAATTAAAAAACCAATTGAAAATACCAGGTAAATGTACAATGGCATATACATCAAAACCTAAGCCATCAGAATACATTTCCTGAGATGAAAATTGTGGTGTGTTGTCCATGAATTGAAACTGGACAGCTATGTGGAGGGATAAAACTCAGAGTAGAATTTGCTTAACATGTAAGTGGCCTTTGGTTCAGTCCCCAGTACTGAAGGAAGAAAAATGTAGTCCTGTGATGAAGAATGTAAATTTGCTTATCTAAAGCTCTCAGTACTGAGGAATGTTACTATTTCCGATAAGGTGTTAACTGATTTTTGGAAATATCTCTTACTTCAAGTGCAGGAATGTGAACTTATTAAGCTTAAAAAGCTGAAAGCCCTTCATGTAAGAGTAGAACTAAAAGTTGTACTTGGCTTTCACATTAAGAGGAAAGCTGAGTAGGAATATAATTGCACTGATTACCCAAGATGTAATTACTAATTGAAGTGCGGGATTGTCATCCAGATTCTGGTTATTCGATAACAAGTTTGAACCTGCTATGGAGCTACTTAGTACTAAAAATGTATGTTAGAATGTGATTTGTCTGTAGCTGATTTTTTTCAAAGTTTCAAGAATTACTTGACCAATTAGTGTAAGAGTGACTCTCATAATCTACTAATTAGAATTAAAGACTTACTATGTTTTGTTGGTCTACCTGAAATTTTATAAGATCTATGATATTGAATTGATTTTTTTTTTCACCAATTATTTTTAAGAATGACTAACAATGCAGGTAGGAAAATTACATAGTGACTGTATTAATAAACTGGCAGTCCATTTTTAAAGTTAAATCATAAAAATGATCAAATAGTGTTAGTTTCATATGATTCAATTGATACTTACTGTACATGCTATATTTCCAGAAACACAGGCACAAGCTATTCTTAATTATTCCATAGAATATTTGTATGTTAACTGTTTTGGTTCTCTCATTCCTTGCTGTCAACCTTAACAATTATATCTTGTAATAGGCAAGAAGCAACATGTCAGGAAATGGCTGGTATATTAGCTTGCATTCATCATAGTATTTTATAGACAGTATGTTAATCTTAGAAAGGCTGTTAGAAGTCTTCTAAGGTTATTGTACTTACCTAAAATAGGAAAATCTCCCTGATAACCTTTAGAGGTTGTTGTTTCTCTTAACTAACCACATTAGAACATTTTCTCAAGGGTTTTCCACATTATTAGAAATCCCAGATATTAATCTGAAAACTACCTAATTCACTGATCCCGGTTCTGTGTTCTGTTAGAAATACCGTAAAAAGACTACTCCTTGTTGATAGCAAATATCTGAACATTAAAATATAGGCATTGTATCTCTCTTCCCCAAGAAGTACCAGCTATTTCCAACTGAATTCAGAAACTTAAAATTTGGGGATTTAAATAACTTTCAGGATTATTCCAGTGGTCATCTGATTTACAAGGTCTAAACTACTTTCTACTTGAATTCTCCCTATTATCTAATGCAATGCATTGAAATAGCACTGAAGAAATATGTGAAAAACTAAGCTGAGAGATTACTGAGGTTTATTTGTTTGCTTTTGTTTTTGTCTTTTTTGAGACAGGGTCTTATGCAGTTCAGGCTGGACTTAAGCTCACCTTGTAGCTCAGGCTGGTCTCTAACTCACAAAAATCCTCCTGCCTCAGCCTCCCAAGTGCTGGGATTACAGGCATACACCACCACGCCCGGCTTTGAGGTTTAAATTTATATATATATTTGTCATTTAATAAAATTGATTGAGGATATGTCTAAGATTTAAACACTATCCCAGCCATATGGGAATGTATCATTTTGCCAGAGAGACAAATTGTGCTCTCTTGAGTTTTGCTCAGTTGTGAAATACACTCAATAAAGATCTAATATATTGTCAAGAGTTGTAAATATTATGAAGTATAACTGGAGAATGTGTAAGAGTTAGGGATTGGATGATGCTGCTCTTTTAGATTGAGGTGATTGAGAAGAACATTTCTGCAGTATAACAACTGATAAAAAAATTGCATAGGCAGCCCTGTGATTGTTTGGGACAGGAGTGTTCCAGATGCCATGTCTTAAGAGTCATTATGGCTAGGGTTGAGTATGTTGAGATTGAAAGGAAAGCCTGAAGAAAAACAATTTAGGAGATTTGAACTGAGCAGGGATTTGAGATTATTCCTAGTGTGATGGGCAGCCAGAAAGAGAGCAATGACATATTTGGACCTGTACTTAAAAAGTTCATTGTAGTGGGAATAGACTTAGAGGGACAGGAGAGGAAACAAAAAGACCCGTTAGAACCCTATTATCATCTTCTAGATGCCCACTGCCCAATACAGTAGCTACAAACCGCTTGCGATGATTTAAATTAATTAAAATTAAGTAACATTTAGAATTCAAAGCCTCTGTGACAGTGGTCACATTTTAAGGGCTTAATAGCCACATGTGTTCAGTGACTACTGGGTTGGATAAACACAGGATCCGAGCACCACCACAAGGGTACAACAGGCAGCACTATTCTAGACTAAAGATGTCCAAGATAGTGCCATGCCTTAAACCATGAGACTAATCATATATATTTGCAATATATTTTGAAGGTAAAACTAGCAGAAGTTTAACAGACTGGGTGTAGGAGTTGCAGTCTGACAACTCTGAAGTTTGTTCCTTGATCAAATACATGGCTTCTGTTCCATTTCCAAGTAGGGAATGGTGTAGGAGCTGTCCAGCAGTTGGAATTAAGAATTCTGTTGCAAATTGCAGAACCAACATATTTCTTAAATTGCTTATGAGGATCAATGGATTTTGGCACTTTATTGTTATTTTAAAATTGTTCTAATTGCTAATTTTTCTGTTTACTGCAAGCGAGGATAGAGTTGTTCATTGAGTAAATACATCAGAAATGTACCCAGACGTTGACTTATGAGGACTGAGTACAGGTTTACCAACTGAATTTCCTAACTGTATCTTTCAGTGACGGAATAGAAATTAAGGTGCTAGTTTAGTGCCATAAGTACCTGCTTGGCAAGCTCAAGGTCCTGAGTTTAATCCTCAATACTGAAGGAAAAAAAAAAAAAAGACGCTATAAAGCCACAAAGTAGTGAAGGGATGAGGGAATACTTGTTTTCAGAAAAATAAAAACTTCAAGTGAGAAGATAAGGCAGGTGGATCTGTTAGCCTGTGCTATGACAGCATGTTTAACACGGGCCTGCTTACAGTGAGGCCTTGTCTCACTGAAAGAAAACAAAAACAAAACTTTCACATGAGCATTAGGAGCAAAGTACCTGGGGAGGAAATCAAGTGCAGAAATGAACAAAATGGGATTTTAAAAAAGAAATGGAACAGTTTGGTCCTAGCAAACCCTAGAGAGGACTCAGATGTAGAAGCAGAAGGTGTGAAGAGAGCAGGTGTGAGATGTGCTCTTGGGAGTGAGGATGCGAGTTCAGAGATGGAATGTGTGTCATTAACCCATGCTGCAGTTTTATTTCTAAAAATCTTATTGAATTACTATATTTCTAAATTGCAACATTGGTTTTAAAGAATCGCCAAGAATATAATATTTTTCAGTGTCCCTTGGCCAAGTAAGTACTTTCGTGTTGAATGCATATCTTTAATTTTGGGGAGGAATCCAGGTATGTGTCTCATGTAGCATAATGTGAAATGGAGGAGGTAATTACAGTGGAATATTAAATATGAGAGATGTTGTTAGGCTCTTCCTCCCCTGCTTCTCACCTATGCTGCCGGCACAGAAAGCAAGGAGAACTGCCTTTTAGCAGATCAGGACAGTTAATGAGTTAATGAAAACCGTCCTTGCTGCTGAGCTATGGCTTCAGCCTCAGCCTGTAATGCTTTTTTCCCTCCAGGCGCTCTGCACTTCCCAAGATGGGAAGCTGAATTAGTTGAATGCAGACCTGCTAGAAAGGTGACAGATGCAGTGATTTAGGTAAAGCGTCTTTTGAAATACTATTTCTTTTGTTAAATAGGGAAATAAAAAATGTATATAATTAAGCACGTTTTGTGAAGTACTTTGAAATTTGAATTTAACTGATGTGTGGTATATCTGTTTTGTCTTATTCCAGTGTTTTGGCTATTTAGACATGAGGTTCTGACTTCAAGCTCTGTGTTGTAGAACTTGGAGAAAGGTCCAAGATCATACTGTTCTCTGTCACACAAATGGCCCATGTATGTACAGTGTTAGCCATCTTGCTAAGGCCTCCATTTTTTCCTAAGAAGGGTATTCCCTACTGTCATCTTGGCTATATCTAAATGCTATTTACTTAATATTTTTAGAGTATCTTGTTTATATGTTTGAAATTATTTATTTTAAAAGAAAATCTTAAGTCAATATTATTTTTTTGAGCAGGAAACCAGTGAGGTTTTCCTAAAGTGGAAAATTAAGCACAAGGTTAGCACTGGTATGATATGAGTAAACAGAGTGGTGTGACTGAGTCCAGGCTCAGGGTGCTGGGCCAGAAGGAGCACTCTGAAGGGGCAGTTTCTGGCTGTTAAAGGGGGAGCTGGTAAGTGACACCCAACCAGCACCATCTGCAACATTCTCCGTGACCAAATCTGAAGGGTGGAATGAAATTAAAAACTTACAGAGTAATTTGCTTGTTGTTGCTTATTGCAATTTGCTTATCTACAATCCAGGAGCAGACACATTTTCCTTACTAGAATTTCTCTTAGAAGAAGTATACTTCAAGCCAGTGATGTTATAGAAGACATTGAGAAAGGTGGAAGTGTGTGGTATGGTGATAGCAGTTGGGATTTGGACTCTTTCTTCCCTCACCCCTTTTTCCACATCTGAGAAATGACCAGGGTCAACATTTGTAAGGCTTCCAGACTTGCCTGCCACAGCTGTCTGTATTTTAATGTTTGTTTTTTAAGACAGCAAGAACTGCCTTTCTCATGCTTAAATTTTTAAAAGAATTATTAGATACTTAAAAGATCAAAGATCTTGTTTTCTTTTTTCATCTGTAGATAGCCCCTTTCAAATTAATAAGCTTATAAATGTAGCTTAAATTCTCCCCTTCTTTATCAGTTTTTCTTTCATGAGCTGCTAGAAGGACTGGAAAATGGTGTTCTTGTTTTGTATTTCTCCATTGAGATCTCTTGTGTTTTCATTTTTAACTGTTCTTGTGACAGCACGAAAGGAATTACATCTTTTTTTCTGTTTTTAGAGATACTGGAAAAAATTCCACACTGACCATTTTGACAAGTGCCTTTTTCTGGAAAACTATGAATAAACAAAAATGCAGTGATGGTTTTCTTCTGAGTATATAACAGTTGATTTTATTTTACTTTAATATATTTAGTACAGGGTCTACAGGCAGGTATCACTACATAGATCGGACTTGTAGTCCGATCTTCCTGTTTTCAACCTCCCATCTCCCTGGCCCCTGTTTCTCCATTTAAAACAAAACATTGTAACTGTCCCTCATATAAGTTATCTGCAAGTAGGTCTTAGGCTCCAAGTAGATCTTTCTTGCTGGCTTTTTGGACTCTGTGTACTCAAAAAGAACATGACCTCTAGGGTATGCAAATGAGAATCATGTTGCCAGCTGGCAGTGTAGACAGGGTCTTGTCTTGGATTGATCTTCTATCTGTTTTGAGAAGTGTACTCACTTTACTACTAGATCCAAAACTCTTTATGTTCACAATTGACATGGATTTTTTTAAAATTTTAGTTGTTTTCAAAAAGATAATCTTTTAATATATCTACAATGTAAATTATCATTGGGTTCAGTTTTCTCACATGTTTTCAAAAATAATAGAATTTCCTATAAAGTTAACCTCTCGAATAAAGCATGTGTTCATAAACCTTATTTGCAACCCCAGAAATCTGAAAAGATCCAAGTAAAGCAGTTTTATAACTTTTGAATGTAAAACCTGTCCTGAGCTTTTTTGGTGGCAAAATGTGAAAGAACTTTTGTGAAGAAATTCAGTTGTTATTTATCCCACTTAAAGTGAATACTCACAGATATACTGGAGAAATCCTAGACCTTTGCTCAGAGTGTTCCAGGGTATGGAGTATAAGCACTACATTGCCTTTGAAATCTGAGGTATCACTGCACCACTGAGACACAGCCGATCCAGAGCTTGTGATAAGTGGTGGGGACCTCGGAGAGGCATAAGGAAGCATCACCGCAAGAGGGATAAAGTGAGGCTAAATCATTTTTTCTTAGCCTTTTCCTTCTTTTGAGTCATATTTTTCTTTTTTCCATACCCTTTTTCCTAATAAGCAGTAAGAATAATCTGATTGCAAATGTACTGAGTTCTATCCTTGATAATTTTCAACGATCTTAATAAGGTCTATAGTTGACAGTTTATAATAGATTACAAAGCACAGAACCTTAAAGTAAACACTATTGCCTACAAATTTTTCTACTTTGTGCCACTGAAGATCTTTTAGGCTAATACAGCAACGTCATTTGGCCTTTTAATTTTCTTAAGTTGCATTTTGGATAATTACCACATACCTTAGTAAAATTCTGTCAAATTTATCTCCAGACTGATGCAGTATGGGAAATAGGACTGTTGCCTTTGTTCCATGCTCTGTGTATCAGTTTGAAAATAAATTGTTTTACCTTTCATCATTTGCTTTAGCTTTGTTTTTCTTTATTTTTTTTTATATAACAAAGGCTAATTCTTAAACAACTTTGACAAATAATTGTGAAATGCACATTATGGAGAATCTTTGCTAATGAACACATATAGTCCTTTTTAAAATTAAAGCAAGAGAAACCTTACCTTAATGACATTGAATTTAATTAATCTAGTGATAGGACTCTAGAGGGTAAAATGAGAGGGAAAAATATTGAACTTTAAAGTATGTTTAATTTTTTTGTTTTGTTTTGTTTTGTTTTTTGGGAACCAGGTATTGAACTCAGGCCCTTGCATTTGCCAGGCAAGTGCTTATTCTTCTGAGCCGTCTCCCCAGCCCCCAAAGTATGTTTAACAGATGAATGGCGGCTTATTTACGATGAAGGGATTACTGTTTTATGTTTTTTTATTGGTCCTTATCCCTCTGTTCTTGGATTGATCTTCTATCTGCATAAACTACTTTAGATATCTCATGAAATTTCAGCGCTTATGTATTAGCTACAACTTAAATGTACTTCTCCATGTCCTTTAACCAGAACCTACTTGACATTTTTAATTGCAAGATTAAAATCAAAATAAACTCAAATCTTTAAAACAAAATCATGCTTTGAAACTTTTCCTCCAAACCGATTCCCATTAGAGTCTTTTCCATCTTACTTAACGGTAATTCCGTCCTACTAGCTAGTTCTAGGGCAAAGCTCATCTCTCTCAACCAAGCCACTGGGCCTCCCTTCAGAATATTTGCAGATTCTGATGACTTCTTACATGTCCTGTAGCCATCACTCAGGACTAAGCTACCATCATTTCTTGTCTGGATTATTGCTTTAGCTTCCTAAGTAATCTTGTTTCCACCTTACCCTTCTGTGTCCTGTCGAAACAGCAGCCAGATGGGTCCTTTCTAAAACAGATCAAATCACACCTCTCCTCAAAAGCTCCCAGGGCTCTTCTGTCTCAAGGTAGAAATCAGAGTGTTTCTAGTGGCCTCCATGACCCTACCTGCCTTATTCATTTTCATTTAAACACCTCCACCCCCACCCCCAGCTGCCCTTATTCCTGCTGTTTTTCCTTCCCACTCTGGTAATATATTTCTGTATCTAAGCTTTTTTCCCTCTCTGCCCAGAACAGTTTTCCTTGTTAGCTGGGTGGCTCACTCTCTCACTGCCCTCATATCCTTGCTCAGATGACATGTTTTCAGCCCGTCCTTTGCTTTGTTAAACATCTGCCTTCTGGTTTTCTTGAGATATCACTGTAAGAGCTCTATATTGTGTGTTACTTATCTGTTTTCTCTGGCAGAATATAAATTTCATAGAGCCATATATTTTTGTCTGGTTTATGCCCTGCTGTATTCTTACTGCCTAAAGGAATGTCTGGCTCATAGTACTGAAATACTTGTTGATTGATTGAGTAAAAACTCAGTAGCTACTAAAGTCCAGGACACAACAGTTTTAATGAATATTTAAATAAAGGATTAATAGCAGACCATTAATCCTTATTCTTTCCTAAGCTTTTTGACTTTTCCTACCTTTATTCTTTTTATCCACCTTAGACCTTCATTACCTATCCCATCAATAATCTCTGCTGCACACACTCAACTCTCTTGTTGGTCACATTCACCAAGGCAGCCATTGGCTGCTATATTCTTATTTATGGATTGCTAAGCATAATCAGGAAAAGCTGATGATATGCCCTCTGGCTCTAGGATAAGCCAAGAATGAGACTTCCATGGGCCAGGACTTAACCAAGGATGATGCATGGTTCTGTACTGCCTTAGCAACTCGGCAGTCCTTTTGCTTTGGTTAGTTTTCTAGTTTTGTAGATTGAAAAGTAACCACTTAAAAATAGCTCTTTATTGATTTGATATTTCAAGAATCTTCAGCTTCTAGAAATCATGGATAAGCATGGTAAGAAAGTTCTCCCATGATTTATCTATAGTGAAGCCTGGTGTTTACAACTAAAATTACCAGAATTGAGTGTTACAGCTTTATGCAAAGAAGTTTAGCATAATGATTCTTTAACTGTTGTGTTTGGGATATTATCTGGGGTTACACATTCAATAATATACCCAAAGAGACCGATTTTTGGAGATCTGTAAGCTAGAAGGCATTTGAAATGGGTCGTAGACAGCCTCATCCAGCCAATGAGGCCATTAGGCAAGAAGTTGTCCATCTGTTTTCATGTGCACACAGATCTTTCCACTTTGAATTCAATGGGTAGACACCAAGCTTTGTTATAGATAAATCCTTGATTTCAAGTCTCTTTTTATCTTTAAAATTAGCAAACATGTAGCTTCTTACCTTCAAATATATCACCTTAACTTGACTCCTTCTAACACCAACCAAGCTTGTAGAAATCAGTCAATACCTTGGGCTCCTTTTGCTTCCTATTTCTCATCAGAATGCTTTCACCTGACTGAAACTCCCGTTACTAAAGTGATCTATGGGCTGGGGAGTTAGCTCAGCAGTCCAAGCTCCTGCCTGGCAAACACTAGGACCTGCTGAGTTCAGTCCCTGGTATTGATACAGGGAAGTAAAACTCCTGACCTGACCTGGATGAGTTCGTGTTCTCTAAAACTAAAGAATGAATTTTAGGAACAAACAGAGGTTGAGGATAAAACTTTATTGGAAAGAAAAGGTTCTGTCGGAGAGGGACAGAAGAGGGACCTGAGCCGGTTGCCCAGGGAAGCTGTCTCTTTTAGGGAATTTCTTAGGGCAAAACCATGCGGGAGTAAGGTAGAGAAGGGGTCTCGCGTAGGTGGAGGTGGGGTGGGACAAAACTATGGTCAACCAATGGGATTACAAGCACCATTGTTCAGGTAAAGTTGATTAAGCCCAAGACCAATGGGGAAGCGAGTCACGTAGTAAGAGGGCATGAATACGGACAAGGTCTCTTCCCCTTGGGGGCTGGGCTACTGACTCACTTGGGTCTTTTTAGGTGATCACTACATATTTAGAATATCAATCCTAGGTGCTAATCTTTTAACATTTGTTTGGCCTTTAGGTCTGGTTCACAGCAGGAGCATCCCTCCCTCCAATGGTTGTCTGTCTTCTGGGTTAACTCCTTCTAGAGCCTGGCGCTGCCTGTCTATAATATTTCTAGCTAATTTAACTGCCTGCAACAGTATCACATACTGTGCTGGCCCTGGAACTATGGGCACACTGAGCTGGCAACTAAGTCCAGGTGTGGTGGTGCACACCTTTAATCCCAGCACTGGGGAGCTAAAACAGTAAGATCACTATGAGTCTGAGCTGCATAGCAAGATATTGTACTAAATAAATAAATAATTCTTTAAATATAAAAATAAAATGACCCATGGTGTCCATGTAGCTGTATGTCCTGATGTTGCGTGGAGTGTCTGTGTTGAGAATGACAATGGATAACACTTGCCCTGCACCAAGGGTGGCATGTGTATCTCATTTAATTCTTGCCAACATATTGTAAGATGGGAACTGGCTAATAAGCTATGTTGAGAAAACTGAGCTTGGAAATATTAAGTAATCTGCAAAAATCATGGAGCTAGTGATTTGTACCCAGATGACCTGGGATACAAATCTATTAAATTTCCCTGATGCCCTATTTGAAACTTCCTTTTTATCCTCTTTATTTATTTATTTATTTTTGTAGCTCCCTCACCCAAATTTTTAAAACTAGTCTCTTTTTTTCTTTCTATGTTTGGCTCTTCTTCTGTGCTCTTCCTAACTTTATCCAAATCTTCTACTTTGTCTATCATTTACATAGTGCTTATTCTCTTTATTCCATCCTATAATTTAAATGATTTTTTAAAAAAAGTTAAATTACATAATATCATGGCTTAACCTGAAATTTGTCAATGCCTTTCCTTAGACTTAAGTGTAAAATTCAAAGTACTCAGCACCTCACAAAGCATAGCTTTTATTTCTGGCTACAGTTTATTATTGTAGGCTTATGACTTTTTGTTCCTTTCCCTTTCTTTAAACAATCTACAGAATTTGGACATCTCTTTCATTTTTCTCTCTTCATATAGTTTATTTCCTCTGCCTGGAAGCTCTATTTTTAATCACACTACTGCACCACATTCTCTTTTTCCTTTTTCCTAAGAATTCTTGAAGCATTTCTCTCTCTCCACCCCAACCTCAGAAGCATTTCTAGAATCTGTTTTATGATTACATGCCTTTTTAAAAATCTTGTGGCTTTTTTTTTTGGAGAACTGGGGATTGAACTCAGGGCCTTGCGCTTGCCAGGGAAGCGCTTATTCTACTGAGCCATCTCCCTGACCCTAATCTTGTGGCATTTTGAGTGATTATAACACTTAATATATAATAATCTCTGACTTAATCTCTTACCTTTGATGTTGAATTTGTCAGGTAACACAGCTATGTATGTGTTTGTCCACAACAAAGTATAAAATCTGTCATATAAGAGATATTTGAATGTTTAAGTAGCACATTGATAGATTTGTGGATGAGGTTAGAGTTTATTTGGTATGAGTATGGCATTAAAGTTTGTTACTTTAATAATCTGATGCTAGCTCTGCTTTACAAAGTTCATTTAGAAATATGACATATGAAGCTAATTTAGAATGTTAATTTAGAAATATGGGGTAGATGGAGTCTTATTTATATTACATTAATCTTCATTTGGTGAGGCATCAAATAAATGGAGAAACTTATGCACATTATAAACTTGCATGTGTGGTTCTGCTGGTAACTGCCTTAAGTGTAACTATGCTAAGGCTATGAGCCTTCCCTGCTCCCTGCCCCAATATTTCAGAGTGTGACTGCATGCGGAGATAGGATCTTAAAAGTGGCGATTAATTTAAAGCAGGATTAGGATGGACCTTGGTCCAGTCTGACTGGTATTCTTATAAAAGAAGGTAAGATTAGGACACAGATAACAGGTCAGACTGTATGAAGGCACATATACAGTCCAGGCAAAGAGGCCTCAGGAGAAACCAGAGCACTGATGCCTTAATCTTGAATTGAGCCTCTAAAACTATGGGAAAAGAAATTTATGTTTTGCTCCCAATTCTGTGGCACTTTTTTTATGGTAGTCATAGCAAACTCATACAATAACGAAACAGAAACTTAATGCTCCACTCATTAGTCTTTGCAAAAGTGCATTTTTTTTTTTTTTTTTGTCTTTTTGAGGCAGGGTCTCACTATGCAGTTCAGGCTGGCCTTAAACTCACTTTGTAGCTTAGGCTAGTCTTGAACTCACAACAATCCTCCTGCCTCAGCCTCCCAAGTGCTGGGATTACAGGCATGCGCCACCACGTCCGGAAAAAGTGCATATTAAAACTATTAGTCAGTTACATTTTATGCTCGCCAGGTTGACACTAAAAACTGTCCACACCTGGTACTGGTATGTGTCACAACATGAGCTCTTCTACATTTGTTGGTGCAGTGACTTGGAAAGCAGCTTGTCTTGCCCAAATGTCTTTGTATGACTATGCTTGGATTTCTAGAAGTAGAATGGCTTGGTTGTAGAGTACAAACTGTATTAATAGTTTTGCACATTTTGATTTTACACTGTCACTAGTGGTATGAGAGTTCAGTTTTTCTACAACTTTGTCAACATTCAACAAATTCAATCTTTTGTGGCCCATATGTGTATGTCCTTTTTTGTAAAAGTTTGGCTGTGCCATTAAGTCTAGGGCCTTGCTTATGCTAGAGAAGTGTATATATACCCTGAGCTATACCCTTAGCACCTTATTTTAGCCATTTTAATGTGTTTTAATTTTCATTCTCAAATGACTGATATTGGACATTGTTTCATCCGTTCATTTGCCGTCTATGTCTTTGAAGTGTCCCAATATTTTTCCTGTTTAAAAACTTGAAGTGTTTTCCTATTTCTGGATTTAAGAGCACTGTATATACTATTCTGCATACAAATACTTTATCAGTTATGTGATTTACAAATATTTTTCCTGAAGTTTTTTACTCCTCTCTTGGCCCTTCCCTTCTTCCCTTCCATTCTGGAGATTGAAGCCTGACCTAAATTCTCAGTTTCCATTTTATGTTTTGAGGCAGAGTCTCCCTAAGTTACCTTGACTAAATTGAACTTGAACTTTCAATCCACCTGCCTTCACCTCCCTAGAGTGTTGGAGTTATAGGCCAGCACTGCCAGGTGTATTTGATCTTTTAATGATTTTTTTCAAGTACTAGAAATAAATTTTCATGTATTCCACTTTACAGCTTTTTCTTTTGTGGCTCATATGTGTATGTCATGCCTGTGAAAACATTGCTTAACTCAGCTCTTGATAATTTTCTCATTTTAAATGGTCTCAGATATTACTATATACAGAAATGCTATGAAAATTATTTTGAAGTCTTTTTGAATTAAAAATTCTAAACCTAGTTTTTAAGCTTTAAAGTTCAATTAATTAATTATTTTATTCTATTTGTAGATGTAGAAAAATTTAAATATATTTTATTTTTAATTGACATTGTACATATTTATGGGGTGACAGTGTGACATTTCAATACTTGTATGCAATGTGTAGGAATCACATCTGGGTAATGGCACTTCTCTAAAATGTTTATATACTTAATTCTGAGTCTTCCTGGGTTAGTAGATGCGAGTACTTTGGGATTGCCTTCTCTACTCACCTTGGTTTCTTAATGACTAAAGACACCCTCAGCCAGGATACTGTGGGTGGTGCTTAAATCTAGTGCACAAATAGAGCTCTATTTTGTTTGCTTTGTTTTTGAAACAAAGTATGACTGTTGCATTTGCTTAGATTCAAGTTAAACATTCTTAGTCTACTCACAGAGAGGTGATAGTATCACTTGATTGAACTGCTAAATCTGTTGCTTATTCTTTTTGAAAGGACTTTTATATGTTTCCTGTGCTTTGGACTAAAATGACATCTCTGACTTAATTCTTTGCAAAAACTTTATAGTATCATGTAGTATACACCTTTTAAGAAGATAAAAATAAATAACATGCTTATGTTTATTGCAAAGGGAAAATTTGTGATTGTAAAATAGTACCCGTTCTGTATTTGTACTTCAAACTATCTACCAGTATAAGGAAATACTTGAAACAAAAACTTAAATGTTTTTCCTCACTAATGCTTGGTTGACTTCAGGCCTCCCCCACTTTTCTTTTTCTCAGTTCTTCTTCTATCCCTCTAAAACATCTATATTTCCTTTATTTCCCCTTCTATAATCTCACAGGTTATGATTTATTTATTATTTAAATAATTAAGAAAGAAATGGTGAGGATAGACGACTTGTAACTTTTGTGTTTGTTGTGTGTCTTGGAAAGCTTGTAAACACTAAGTTTTGAAATTAAGTGATCAGGCTGAAGCAGTTTTAAAAAAATTTAAGTTCTCTTAAAGCTATTCTCTTAAAGCTATGAATTAAAAATATCAAATCTGTTTTGCTAGCTAACTATCACTTTAAAAAAATCCCTTCAATTTTTTGTAATTCCAAGTCTTAGCCATAGATTTGCTTAATAATCCTATTATGAAAAGACAAAAAATTTTGAATAAAAATTAACAGGCTTAATAATATGTAATTCAGAACTGATTGACTAAACACAATTATAATTAGTAATCTGTAGACAAAAGCCCAGTGCCAAAAAGTATCTGTTATGTGAGAAGTTATTTTTCATTTGTTTTCTTATTTATAGGAAGTATTTATATTTTAGAAACCAATTTCTTTAGAAAATAAGTAAAACCCAGTACTTTAAGATTTTAAATTTAGCACACATAAAAAATAGGTGGCTTTTGCACCTATTTTTTTACGATACACAAGATAGAATCATAAACAGTTCACCCTGTTTACCCTCTTGCTCTTTCTCCTTCTCTCCCTCTCTCTGTCTCTGTCTCTCTCACACTCTTTTCCTTGCTCCCTCTCTTTCTGGAGAGAAAGTTCTTTCTCTGCCTCTGTAAAATTCAGGTCCATAACTTTATAGTCATTTTTATTTAAGTGTAGAAAGTATTGTCAGTTCCATACTTAAAAGTGTCACTTCAGTACATTTCAGTCTCTTTTCAAAGCTGACACTTCTGCAGCTATGGTCAGCCTGTGGGTGGGAGGCTGCTCACTGTGTATTCTCCTCCGGGCTGCCCTCAGCCTGCTTTCCTTTTAGGCAGTTCTCATTCTCTCCTGATCTTCCTCTTTCTCCCCCACTCCATTTCTCCTCCACTTACTTTTCCTTCTTTCTTGGGGGTAGTCTCTGCTTGAGGTGGTACTTTGAGTAGAATTTTGTTTATATTCCTGGTGCTGGGAATGGAACTTTATGATGATCATCAGGAACGTTAATTAGGTTATCTTTCTGTCTGTCTGTGTTTGTGATGGGGAAAGAATAATTTTCTTTTGTGTCATCAGCTTTTTGAATTATCATCCACATTACATAGGATCCCTTTACGTTTATCATACCTCCAATAATTATTGGTATTCACACAGAGTTGTGCTAGCACTACTACTGCCTAAATTTGAGGGTCTTTGGTCCTCTGGACAGAGACTTGCCCTCAGCATTGTTCTGTCATCCTACATCCTTTCCTCCCCGACCCCCACCTGTGGAAGTGAAGCTACCACCAGCTCTGCGCTATCCTCCCTCCACTCTTGCCACTGCTGCAGTGTGATCCCCTGAGTGTGTAGCAGCTCCCCATCTACTGTGTCATTCTGCCTCCAGGCAATACCTACGGAGCCCTCCACAGCTCCCACTGGAGCTTCTTTCATTGGCTTAAGAGGAAAGGAAGGCTCCTTCCCACACCACTTCTTTAGATGAGACGTGGAAATCTGTATAACTCTCTTCAAAGAAACCTTTGTGCAATCTTCTCTCTTTATGTCTTTGTGTAGGCTTTGGAACTATCTAACCAGTTCTCTGATGAAATACTTTGGGAATTTGCTAGAGGATAGTATTTCTCACAACTCATGTTGGTATTTGATTGCTCATAGGATCTTAATGTCTCTGTTGAAACTTCTAATTTGTTAATGTTTCATGTAGAGGATAATAGTACACATCTCTTAAAAAATGCAGCTTGTGTTTTTTTTCTATTTAATAAATGTGATATTATAATACAGTTCATGAAGACCTAGAGATTGTGGGTAGGTCTGAGTAAATAATAAAGCAGTGCCTTATATTTTCCTTTTAATGACCACATTGTGCATATGAGTATAGTACACACCTCCCAGAGGTACACTTTAAGCATAAAATATTACAGTAACTATTTGAAAAAGAAAGTGAAAAGACAGATGGCCTCTTGTAGCTAGAATTCTTTCTGTTCAGCCTGGATTTACTACCATAAATATAAAATTTAAAAGGTACCAGCTTTTCCCATTAGTTTAGTAAACAGTGACTTTTCCTAAATCAGATGTTTTTGTAGGTCAATTCTTAAATGTGAGGTTTATGATATTTAATGTGTTAAATTCCTTGTAAGTTCCAAAACCATCCACTTCAGTCTACAACTGGATGTGTATTATATATTATGCTTAAATTAGTTTGGTATGATCAGAAATCTTAGTGACATTATCATGAAAAACAATTTTGTTTTTCAGTCATGTCAATTCAGAAAAACTTACATAAGGGAATTTTGAGTAGCAGCATTTTCCCCTTGTAAAATAAAAATGGCATTACTGAATCCGATAGAAAATCTTAAATTTTATCAGTGTATCATTTAAGCAAGTGTCATATTGTTCTCATTGCTGAGACAAAGTACCTGATACCCAACATTAAAGGAGGAGAGGTTTATTTGGCTCATAGTTTGTGGAGGTCTCAGTCCACTATCAGCTGGCTCCAAGGCAGGGTGGCGTGGCAGACAGGCATTGCAGAGGAAAATAATTCATGGTGAGCAGGAGGCATCAAAGCAAGCAGGGGCAACCACCACCCCTATATCTTCCGTAGGCTACTTAGGGCAGGTAACACCACATCCTTACTCCCAGTGCCCTTGCCTGATCCTAGTGGCCTTTCACCATGAATAAATCCAAGTATCACACACACTGAATCCAACCACCTCTGAAAACGCTTCACCTATAACAGCAACACTCGGAAAATTGATCCTATGAAATACCAATAGAGATACTTTTTCTATTTATTCATCTTCTCTGGAGTTTTAGGTTATAAAGTATGTTACATTGCCTACCATAGTCAAAATTGCATTCTGATTATTATTATTCCCAACTCACAAATGGGAAGCAGTGTTACCAGTGAAGTGAATGGTAACTTGACGACAAATTTGGATTCTGTCTTGGTTACTTTTCTGTGGTTCCTGAGACAAAAACCCAACACCCAAAACTAAGAAGGAAAGGTTTATTTAGCTCACAGTTTGTAGAGGTTGCAGTCATACTCAGCTGGGTCTGAAGCAGAGGGGTACATGGCAGAGGGCCTCAATTCATGGCAACGGAAAACAGCAAAACCACATGAGCAAAAAGGGAGGAGCAGCAGCACAGAGAAGCCTCTTTCCCTCCATATATTGCATTCAGGTTATCAGCCCAGGGTAGGTGTACGGTGTGGGCCTAGAAATAATTAATTCCAGAAACATGTTGCATACTTTCCCAACTTTCTCTATGATGGCTGCAAGGTGTCCTTTTCTGCTGTGTGTTTGGGAGGCATGGAGTGAAACTTGGGACTGAATTGTGAAAGGCCTTTCTAGCTGCTTTGCCTTCATCATCTGTAACTTGGTACATCCTGTCCCCTCATGAAGTAGTCACTACCATTCCCTATTCCTGTTCTTAGGTGGACCCTGCTGGTTTAGAGCAAATGAAATGGTTATTTTGAAGTTTTTCCTCAAATGTCTTTGCCTCTCTCTCAATCTCTCTCTCTCTCTCTCTTTCTCTGTGTGTGTGTGTGTGTGTGTGTGTGTAAGAGAAAGAGACACACACATGCACACAGAGTCAGACAGTGTCTTCCTATGTTGCCCAGGCTGGCCTCAAACTCCTGTGCTCAACTGCTTATCTTGCTTCAACCCCTCAGATAGCTGGATCTGTAGGTACTCACTACTATGCACAGCTTCTTTTAAAGTTTATGAGGTTAAAAAGTAGGATTATATTTAAACTGAAGGATATATTGAGAAATGGGTAGATGATGGGTTGTCATCTGTCATCACTGAATTGCTGACGCAAATATTCGCTACCTTTGTTCCAGGTAATATGCATGTGTCACTAGCTGAAGCCCTGGAGGTTCGGGGCGGACCACTGCAGGAGGAGGAAATATGGGCTGTACTAAACCAGAGTGCCGAAAGTCTCCAAGAAATATTCAGAAAAGGTAAATTATTTTAAAAACGATTTATTTTGTATATTCAGTTGCTGAGATTAGATTTGTTTTATTATTCTTGTGTTTTTGGCAGAATATGAAAAGGAACACTTCAACTTATCTCTTAAGAGATGACGGTGCTGTGATTCTGTGTACCAGGCACTGGAAATACAATGCATACCAAAGCAAAAAACATTCCTTGCCTGTTTGGAGCTTATAGTCTAATGTAGGAAGTAGCTATTAATAAAATATATATACACGTGTAAAAATTACAACCATGACAGGGACTGAAGAGGAGGTTCAGTGACTATGAGAGTAAACAGTGGGTGACCTGACTTAGTCACAGGGAGGAAAGGAGGGCCTCCCTTCAAGAATTGCTCCTGCACTGAGAGCTGGTGGGAAAGTCCATGTTAGCTGGGTGAATGGGAGGGAGAACTCTGGGCTCAGTGCAGGAAGCCACATGTGCCCCCTGTGACTGCGCTGGACGTAGGCCTCATAAGTGCTATAGTCTGGTGCTTCCTGATAGGTGGTTACTTGGTCCACATGGTTGTGTATAACAGTGATTCAGTCACCTGGCTGTCTAAAGCCATTTGAGGTCATGCGGAAAAACTCCATCTGAAGATGATGTTTGTCACTCATATCATAGAGCCGACACCTGTATAGAATAGTAGGTAAATAAGCTAGCTTTCAACTAATGGAAAAAAGTCAGTCTTTAAGATAGATGTGCATGAATAAATTAGAAACACAACAGAAGGAGGTGGGGATTTAGTCAGATTAGTCTTCAGAGGTTGGGACCTGAAGCAGCAGCGCCAGCATCACCTATAATCTGCCCAGCAGACAAATATTCACTCCCACTAGAGACCCACAGCAGAAGAAACTCGGCACGGAGCCCCTCTTGAACATTCTTGTGAATGCTCCAGTTAAGAGCCAGGAGTCATGGAGACCTGGTGGAAAGGTGTAGGGATAACTGGTTAAATATGCGAGAGTACAGGTGTAGAGCATTTGGGGACAGGTGGTAAAGTCTCATTGTCATTTATGTTAGTTTCTAATTTACGGAAAGGAACTTGAGCAGTGTTAGGGCCACCCATTAGTACTTTTTACTCAGATGTGTGATGATCTTTGATTAGAGCCAGAATTAAAAACATGTGAGTTCTTTTTTTTTTAAATCTAAAATCACCAAAAATCTATTTTGCTTAAGTAAGCTCTATTGTTGTACTTGTTTCACTTTGATTTTTCAGAAAATTCTGAAGTTTAGGTACTCTTAAAAAACAAAGCAGTTAACCACACTCTAAAGATATTATTGAGGGAAAACTGTGTTGATGGCATTACTCAGTTAATTACCAATTAACAGAGACAGTGAGTACTACAGATGTTCAAAGAAGGGAGAGAGAATGCCTGTTATTACACTGAGGCAGGATCGTTGCCCAGGCTGTGACTCAGAGAACGTAAAGCCCCTTGCACCCTGTGAGTGCCTAAGTATGTATGTCATAATATAGTTATTTTAAGTTTTTTATCTGGAGTTTTACTGTAAGCTGAAATAAAATTAGAGTATTTTTGGATGAATTGTGTTTGCCTTTATTCTTTAGTTGACAACCACTGTGAAAAACAATGAGAAAGTTAGGGAGGAAAATAAGTAAACCCAAATGGTCTCCATGGAGCTTGTTTATCTAAAATATGTCAGCCCATCTCATTTTGTGTTTATTTTTTGCTTTTATGTTTGCTTGATTTGCCTTTTGCTATCTCACCTTAGATCATTTTAACTTTATCTTTTTCAATATATGAGTGCAAACATGCTGTTGACATTCCTATAATAAAAAGGTGGACATAAGTATTGAGCAAAATTTTTAAAAAATGATACATTTCTTCATGTTTTTGAACCTCCCAGAAATTTAAGTCTTTTAATGTTTTTAAAACAAAAATCTTTTTAAGTACTGTTCATAGTATAATGGTATCTAAGGATCTGCTTTATTTGATGGAAGCAACCATCTTCATTTTGCTTCAGAGGAGAAAAAATTTACAACTTAAGAAACATGCATTCCCACACATAAGATGATGGTGATGATGGCAGTTGATATAGAGCATCTTCCTCATCTCAATCCAGGAAGTTGACATTTGTAATCCCATGGAAACGTTACTGGAATCCTATAGAGTTAATTCCACTCTGCCATTTCAGTGCAACCCATGGTGTAAAGTTGGTGGGGAATCAAGGGGGTCCTGCATCTGGCTAGGAAGATGGTTAACCAGAAGAAAGGCCTTGAACTAGGACCAAACCTGGATTTTATTAATTTGTGAAGAAGAGTGGCTTGAGGTTGAGTGACCATAAGAATAGAAGTAGTTGAGTGCAGTGGCCTGAGCTAGTAGGAGGCTTGAAGTCACCTCTGCAGTATGCAGAGAGAAAGATATGCAGAAAGAGTAATCTGCATGACACAGCTGAGATAGGGACTGTGCTTCAACTCTGATGTGTAATCTGTCTTTGCTTCAAAGAGCACACATCAACACCTTAGCTGGACTGATACACATTGCTTAAAGCCAATAGAAGGCAAAAAGAAAAGTCTTGTACATATCAATACATGGAAATAGGGTCAGATTCAGCCATAATGGAGACAATTGCTCCTTCTTCAAGGAGAGTTGCCCACGTGATCCTCCACAAGTTTAGTTTTGTTTTACATTTCTTAGTTTTATTAATATGTGTAATCTGTATAATTACTGCTTAGAATTTTTTGATTCATGTGTTTGTTTGTTTTTTTATTTGTTTGCAACACTGAGGATTGAACCCAGGGTCTTAAAACATATTAGGCAAGTGTTCCACTACTGAGTACATCACTAGCCCACTGTATTTTGAGATAGGATTTTATTCAGTTTCCAAGGCTGGACTTGAACTTGTGGTACTCATGCCTTGGCCTCCTTAGTAGTTAACTTAGAATTTAGAATATTTCACAAAGAAAACTTCAGATCATTTTAACTGAGCAACCATAGTGACAGGAGCCGAAGCAGCAGCTCAGGTTGTCCCCATTCCCCCTCCCCCTTCCCGTCTCCGGTTGACTTCCCGGGTTCCCTGCACTCCAGTCCCGGTCCCGCCATGTCCCAGAAGCAAGAAGATGAAAACCCTGCGGAGGAGACCGGCGAGGAGAAGCAGGACACACAGGAGAAAGAAGGTATTCTTCCTGAGAGAGCTGAGGAGGCAAAGCTAAAGGCCAAATATCCAAGCTTAGGACAAAAGCCTGGAGGCTCCGACTTCCTCATGAAGAGACTCCAGAAAGGGCAAAAGTACTTTGACTCAGGAGACTACAACATGGCCAAAGCCAAGATGAAGAATAAGCAGCTGCCAAGTGCAGGACCAGACAAGAACCTGGTGACTGGTGACCACATCCCCACCCCAGAGAAAGTCCTCCCTCGTCACCAGCAAGCTTGCGGGGTAACCTGGGCCCTCCTCTGCTCCCCTTCCTCACCCACTGGACTTTTCTGTCATAGGCAGGGATGGAGTGGGCCCCTAAGCAGGTCTTCTCAGCTTGCTAGCCAGGAAAGACTGATTCTGCTGTGGGCTGCTGAGGAGGCACTGTGGGTTAAAGAAGGGCTCTGAATTTATTGCTTTGGTTAGATTGAGATTTCCATACCCTCATTCTAGCCCAAGTAGGGGCCTGCAAATAGGAAAGACTAGGATTGGATAATGCTGCAAACTTATTTTCTTTCATGAGAAGCTGGGGAGATACACTTTCTCCTTTTGGAAGAATACGTCCCCAAATTGGTTAGTCTGAGCCTTGGTAGTTGTGGCAGTTTAACATCCCAAGGCTAAGCTGACATAGTTGCAAAAGGTAGGCTGAATAAGATGTGTTTTCTGTGCTTCTAAATGTTTTGTCCCTCAGGTTCCTATTGCTTCATGTTTCCATCATGGCAGGCGGAAAGAATCCTCAAAAAGGGAACTGATTTGCCTGCCTGAAACTGTAATGCCCACTTAACCTCCTTATTTAGTGTATTTTACAACTTGCCCTGGCTCTCAGATGATATAAAGCTTGGTGAACATTACTCATGAAGATGGGCACCTTCTCTCTCTTCCAATGTGTTACTTTTTTTTTTTTTTTTTTTTTT
>PVKA01003102.1:0-66260 GCA_004027165.1 Ctenomys sociabilis | reverse complement strand
TGTTTCCACTCAGTCTTGCCAGTACCAGTGAATAACCTTAGGCAAGTTGGCTTCTCTGGATTTCTGTTTCTTCATCTTTAAAATGGAGTTCAGTTTGTGTAAGATTCATTTTGATTATAAGCTCCTGTACCTGCCAGCAGAAAAACTATAAAACTCAAAGTGAAGAAAGAAAAAAAAAAAAGAAAGAAAGCTTCAGATCCATCCATGTCACTTCACCGAGGTATTCTATTAAAATTGTAAGAAAAGAATTAACAATTTTGTATAAATACTTGTATAAAATTGAAGAGGAAAATATACCTGAAGCCAAGTCATATTATGAGGGTAACAATATTTGTTTGAAAACAGACAAATATGTTCGAGAAAAAAAAGCTGCAGCCAACATATTTTACAAATGTAGATACAAAAGTTCTTAGAAAAATTGTAATGTACCATGATCAAATGTATCTAAGGGCATGCTTTGCTTTAACATTTGCAAATTAGTATCAGCATAATGACAAAGTAAAAAGGAAAAGCAAATAATCATCTCAACAGATACAGAAAAACATTTGCTAAAATCCAACATCCACTCCTGATTTAAAACACAGACACACACACACACACACACACACACACACACGCACGCACGCACGCACACACACTGAATGAGGAATAGAGACTTTTAGAGAAATAGCTTAACCTGAGAAGGATATCTAAAAAGCATTGTAGCTAATGTCATACTTCATGGTGAAACATTCTTTTCTGAAAGCAGGAATAAGTCCTAAAGCCTGTACTTATTACTTACTTTCAATATTGTATTCAAGTTCTAACTACTACAATAAAACAAGAAAAAGGAATGAAGCGCATCCATATTAGGAAAAGAAGTCAGATTACATTTATTTAAAGATGATATTCTGTCTGTAGAAAGTTAGATAGACACTACCAATAACACATTCACTAAAGTAAGAATTGTTCAAGTTGAAGAATGCAAGATCACTGTACAAAAATCAGTTGTCAGGGGTAGGGAGATAGCGCAGAACTCTTAAGTTCCTTTCTGGTAAGTGCAAGGACCCAGATTCCATCCTTGGTACTACCTGCCAACACTGGGTGCGCTGTGCTGGCCACTGACACCAGGGATGGCAGTGCACCCATGTATTCCCAGTGCTGGGGAGGCTGAGACAGGATGATCACTACAAGTCCAAGCTATGTAGTGAGACCTATACCAAATAAATAAAGCCAGTAAGGTAGTTCAGTGGAGTAAGAGCCTGCTTAGGCAAATGCAGGGAACCAGGTTCCATCCCCAGTGCAACATGTCTCACTGGCTGTACTCCCAAGCATGCTAAGTCAGCTGCCAAGTACAAGTGAGCATGGTGGCTTGCCTGTAATCCCAGGGCTGGGAAACCTGAGTTGCATAGTGAGACCCTGAACTACATACATTAAAAAAAATAAATATTTAAAAAATTTAATAAGTGCTGAAGAGGTAGCTCAGTGGTATAAGTGCCTGGCCTGGCAAGTGCAAGGTCCCAAGTTTGATCTCTGGTACTGCACAAAAATGTTTTTAATTAATTTTTAAAAAATAATAACAAAAATCAGTTGTCTCTTCACATCATAGCAATGAACAATCAAATTGAAAATTTAGATGCTTTGTAAAAATGGTAAATAAATAAACTGTAAGTCTGAGCATGGTAGTATGCACCTGTAATTCCAGAATTTGTCTCAAATTTTAAAAGGCAAGACATGTAATTCAGTGCTTCCTGAACTGATTGTAGTTTCTACAAAAGATTTTCTACAAAAGTCTTTTGTAGAATTGAGAAATTTGTTCTAAAATTCACGTAATAGCCTGCACAACTTTGAAAAGGAAAGTCTTCAAAGACCCACCCTATGTAATTTCAAGCCTTTAAATCTTCAGTGATCCAAATATACAAATAGATCAGTGAGACTATATAATAGAGTCCAGTAATAAGCCCTCATACTGAACTTGAAATTGACTTCCTGGGATTTTTAAAAGACTTTGTAAGAAATGCAGAAACTTTTTATGGATTAAAAGATTTTGAGTAACTCTTTGTATACAAGCCTTAGAAGGCCAATCTCAACTGTTTCCTTTTTATTGCATTACTCATTACAGTCATAATTTTGTTGATTAAGAAGGTGTATCAGTTGTTTCTGACATGCTACATCTTGTCTTGCTTTTATTTGTACCATCAAAAGCAACAGGTCTTTCAAGTTCAATGTGTTTGAACTGGATAGGATTAACTCATTTGTTCCCTTGAAACAAACTATGAAGCATAAAACTAAATTTAATGTTGAGCATTCTTAAAAGGAATAATACAGATTGTCTAATAAGTAAATGAAACACTCTTAATGACTGGGACCTTCCTGCATATACATGAACAGTACCCTATGTCTTAGTATGAGATTATTTTTATTGTAGATATTCTAAACAGCCAATCTTAACAGTTTAAAGATCTGCATTTCGAGGGGAAAGTTGCTAGGATCATACTCTGCTTCCATCCTTGGTGATCTTATATTTTAATTTTATACTGAGAGAAATTTTTCAAGTGTTGAGATACCTCAAAATTATACATTATACACTTCACAACACTATTCTTGGTTGTGAATTTTATCTAGCCTGATAAAATTTATGAATGTGTGACTGCGCTCTAATAGCTGCCACCCAGATCAAGATGTAGCACATTTCTAGCTCCCAGAAAGCTCCCTCACCTCCTTCCTAGTCATTCCTCAGTCACCAGAGGTGATCCCTTCCATGACCATAGCACTTAGGCAGATTTGCCTAGATATGAACTTCATACAAAGACAGCATTCGATTCATTTTGTGATTGGCATCTTTTATTCATCATTCTCATTGTAGGATTTTTTTCTTTAGTTTTAATTAACTTATATTTCTATACTCCCATTCTTGTCAGCAGTTACATTGTAAAAACTGACTGGGATTGATTCATGTTATATAACTAAGGTTTTAGAAAAATGTTGTTACAGTTTTTTAGCATTTTCCCTGAAACATAGAAATTTAAAAGTGAATGTATGCCTCATGTCATTTAGGTAAGATTTTTACTTTAAAGATTTCTTTTTAAAAAATGATTTACCCATTTATTTTACAAATGATTACTCATTTAAATAATCCTTTTCCTTTTAGAAGAAAAAGAGCACCATAGTGTAGGCAGGGGGCGAGGTCTGAAGAACTGCAAGAAATACATGGCACTAGTGATCAGAATTCCTTCTGATGTGTGGGATCGTATCACAAGATGGTTTCTCTCTAGAAACTGTTCCCCCACACCAGAAATACGCTCTAATCTTCACTGACCTTTTTATACAGCTCTCCAAAAATGAAGTCAAAGTCAATGCCAGACATACACACCCCTTAAGATTGTAGATTTGTTTTGTTGTTGTCCTTTGGTTGGTGTCTTTGCATAAATGTTAGCTCTTTACAGTAAAATGAAATCACAAAGTTCATTCTTTAAAGTTTTAAATTTTCCCCTCTGGTTTTGTGGGGATTAGTAGCGATGGAAGAACATGATCTCTTTTAGGTCTGGAGGAATTTTTCCTTGCTTTACAAAGGACTTTTATCATAAAACTTATTTGCATCATTAATTGTCCCCCATTTGTCTAGTAAAATGGCCTCCAGAAGCTGTCATGAAACCATCACGTAGCAATGGAAATGCCAGCACTTTGAGAGACTCAGCACTTTTTTCCACAATGGCTTAGACAAAAAGCTAAGGCTTAGTCCATTTCCCATCACTGGGAACCTGATGCAGTGTAAGGTGGAGAGATTTGTTTTGCTTCACAGTTTTAGAGCTCCTCGCCAGGTCCTTCCACTGTGCCTTTCTGCCTTGGAACCAGAGGAAAACTGCCCCACCCACTGCAGCCATGAAGCAGGGATTACAGGGAGGCACGTGGGCAAGAATACTTCCCTCCCTACTTCCCTCCGGCTGACCCCCACTTACCGTCCCCTTCACCCAGGCCCCACTTCCCAAGGACACATTCAGTGTGTTGCCCCATGATCCAGTCACTTCACAAGCCCACTTCCGAAAACGTGGTGGTCATTTTACATCTAAACCATAGCAACTAGCAATGAAACTAAGTTTTAAAAGGCTTTACCATTTGTAGTCAACATCTTTATAACTTCTTAGGATGATTAAACAGTATTATGTCCTTTATTTTTATAAATCACATTTGAGCATATTCCTTTCTAAGATATCTACAGTCTATAATGGCGTAGTCTTACTCTCAAAGTTTGGCTTCTTCCTAAGGAAATACAAGTCAGTATTAACCCCAGGATCTTTCCTAGGTGCTGATGACAGGTGTGTGCCACCACTCCCATCTCGATCGCCGACCCTGTGTCTGCCTAAGCAGGCGCTTTAATCCTCTGAGTTCTCTGGCTGGTTCTAATAGGGCAAAATTTCAGTGAATCTTAAATAATTTATCACAAAACTTCACTATCAAGAAAACTTTAAATGTAGGGAAGCTTCTAACCATTATTTGTTTATGTTCTGTCAGGTGGTTGATTTAATAATAATGTGTATATTGTAATGAATGTGTGAACTGAAATTTTGAGAAAACTCTTGTTATAGGGTGATTCATCTGAACTTTCTGTGTATGTTTGTCAAGCTCCTTATTAGAACATATAAAATACGACTACTTTTTTTTACCTGAATATGCAAAGTATTTCAGGTCAGTTGTATGTTGTTCTAAGTCTCTAGATAATCTTCTAATACTTTTCATTACTGTTCACTTGCCTTACTGTTTGTTTATGATCATTCTCTTAATTTTTTATATTGTACATGGAAAACAAAAAGTTAAGGGGAAAATGTAAAATGATAAGGGCTCTCAGGAAAAGAAACAAAAACAAAAACCTTAAGTGTTTAAAAAGGACCACCAAATGGTAGAGTGGTAAGCAGCAGAGAAAGAGCCTGTCTGAGAGTTGCTGTCCAGACAGTGGAATATAGCAACGTGAGGAAGACAGAAAGGAAGGAATTGGGTCCCCTGACCCAGGAAGGATCTGAAGTGTGAAGTGAAGCCCAAGGAGACAGTGAAGTGAGAAACTTCAGCAGACGAGGAAGCAGCTGGTGGCGCCTTCTCCATGAGATGGGGCTCACTGCACAAGAGGAGCACTTCCACCCAGGAGACACACAGTGACTGCCGGCAACCCCAGAAGCCTCCATGGCTTCCACAGCTGTGGGGAGAGCAGTGCACGTGAAGTACTATGCTAGCTGACAGTGAGTGCTGAGGCTTCAGTCGTCCCACGTGAGAGAGTGCTTGTCTGGGAGCCATCTTGCAAAGCAGCAGCTAAGCTCAGAACTCCCTCTGGGCTTAGGCCTGCATAAGGTTCACTGCTTCTGGTCTTGGCCAGAAGGTGCAGGATCGCTGAGATTATCCACTGCCCCACCAAAAAGCCTCTGTTGGCTTGCTGGAATAGATTAGCAGAAATTGGAAATTCAGGCTGCACACACTATCAGCTGATGACAGCAGAGACAAACCTGTAAGTATACTTTTTTTCCTCCATCTGTCTGGATTTTTTGTTGTGGTGGTGGTTTTCATTGTTGCCTTCTCCTTCATTCTTTACTTTGTCCTTATGAGTGTGAATGTGGTGTCTAGCCTCTGTTGTGGTTCTGTTCTTCCCTTTTATCTTTCCTTCTCTTTCACTTTAGTCTTCTGCAGTAGTTTCCTGAAGTTAGCATGATACTCCTTTGTCCTCCAGCCTTACTTCTAACTTCTTCCACTTCTCTATTTTCACCTTAACCATTTTAAACTTTAGTCCATGAGTGCAAAATTTGCATACTAAGGACTTGTATTTTTCTGGTTTGTTTTAAATTTTGTTATAGAACCACAAATTTAGTTCATACAATTCAAGGTGGCAAATTAGTAGTGAGCTCAATTTGTGCATTTTCTAGGCTGTATTTGATTCTCTTGTCATTGCTAATGGTAGCACTATAGGCAAAAGTGTTCTAAGCAGCTGTTCTTTCTGGTATTCAAAGACTGAAACTGACTAAGGGTCACACAACATACTGTGGCACAGTGCCAAAGAACCAGAGCCTGGGCCAAACAGGCAGCAATTTCTCAGCTCCAGGAAGTGGAGGATGTAAGGTTTTCAATAGATTGCAAACCCAAAAAGCAGCTATACGTGGAAGACCCCTCAGACAAGTAGTCTTTTCCTCAGGGCTCTATATACTAGCTATAAAGCAAGCCAACATACACCTTTCACAAGTATCACCCTGGGACATAAAGTTAAAAAAGGAAAAAAATAATTACTTACAATATCAAGTTAATTTATTGATGATTCATATAACCAATTAGATGAAAAATTCAAAGTAAACCAACTTAGATGAAACTTTAGGTGAGCCAAGAGTGTAGAAGCAGCAGTAATTTGACAACCTGGATGCATATAGTATGGTATTCCTAGATTTTTCTCTGTGACTCAGTATCTTACATCTTCTAAACATGGTAAGAGAAAATGACAAATTATTCTTTATAGCTAATGTTATATAACTACTTAGAGAAAATATATTGTACTTTAGATTTTGAACTGTTTTCTTATTCTTGTACTCTTCTGAAAAGAATACTGTTTCTATCAGAAAAATTAGTCAAATCAATTTTTCCAGGTTCTCAAATGTAAATACATAGCTAATGCAATTCAGACAACTTTTGCTTTCTCATTTTTGAAATGAATTTCCTATGTTATACAGTTCAAAGAAAAGTCATTTTGTATCCTTCAATAGTTCTCACATCATAAAGATAAGCTATTACTTTCATTTCTTTCTATTTCTTTTTTCACCATTTTTCTTTCTTGCTTGGAGTTGATGGAATAAGGTTTTTATTTTGAAGAAATTATATTAGGCTTACAGTTTTAATTTGCTAAATAATATTCAATTTTATTTAAAAAAAACTAAAGAGTTTTAAAATAGCAAAACATTTTTAAATCAGGTAACATTACTGAGAAATTGAATAAGCTTACCCCCCCCACACTTTTTCTACTAGTTAGATGTGAGCATACCTGTAATTCCAGTACTCAAGAGATAATCATTAACATTTAAAGAAAAATTTTCTGTCTGTATTTCTCTGTTGGTATTTTTATGTATAATTATCAAGGTAACCCAATAAAATGCCATTTTTATTCCTATGTTAGAGTTTAAAAATAAGATATATAGCCTGCTAACTGCAGTCAAAGATATAAGATCCAACTACAAATTACATTTACAATGCCTTGACTCTGCAGACTTGTTTTTAAACCAGTTATGTGCTGTAGTTCTAGGATGAAGTATCTAGTTTATCATTTTTCATATAAGTATTACTTTATCCCCTCAATTTTATTGAAGGTTTTATGTAATTTTATGTGAAGTGTTTTATTAAGGTTTTAGATATCCTTTGAGATTTAGCAATTTAAGAATTTCAATACTGGGTAAAAATGTTTCTTAGAATGTGAATTATCTATATACTGAGATTTGTAGTATACCACATCTTTTAAATTTATAAATTTAAAAATCACTTAAATACTTTGTAGTACTTGTATTTTGCCTGTAAAGAACATATTTGAAGAAACAAGATGTGAAAAGTTAATATAGAATGATTAAGAGCATAGTACATTTTAGTCATAGTCTCATAAGTGCTGGTGTATCAAACCCACATTTATTCTTTAGAATATCTTATTAATGAATTATTAATTTTAATTTTATGAATTTTATATTAAACAATTAGAACTTAAGCAGGGAAAATCACAAGGATAAAATATTTGATTTTTAACATTTCTAAAAATGCATCAAAATTTTCAACATCAACTGTTTTTTGGTCTGTGGTCTAAAAAAGAATAACAGAAATAAATTTCTGTATGAACTACAATGAAAACACCAATAGCAGTCTACAAAACAATAATCTTAATTTTTATACTAGAGTAATCTTCACATGACAGCAGCACCTACCATATGCATAGATTGCTTACACTAATAATGCATGTATTTTGCTTTCCTGGACATATTTGACATCTCACTGGCCTTGCTCTTTTGTCAGGAGGTTATTATATTATGTAATGTGTAGTTTTTTTTTTCCTCTTGTTTTCTTTCAAGTGCTTTATTCTGCTACAGAATAGTCAAAATGAAGATGTAAAGCTTTGTGGTTAGTTTAAATTATATACTCTGTAAGATACTATACCAATTTTAAGTTACAGAGACCAATAGATGTCCATCAGTTCATCTGGATCGATCACTCTCCAGCTGGATCACTGAGAACAAATCAGGCAAATCTGGAAAGAAAATCCACCTGGGCAATTTGTCTGCAGCGTTTACTGATGCGCGCCTGCACTCCAGGGCCAGGCTGGCTGCTGCTTTCTTCATCAGAGCTATCGTTCCAGGCTTCCCGCCTCTGACCACCTCCTGAGTGTCGAGTGCTATCAAATTCCTGGAGCTCTACCTCCTCAGTTTCTCCAATTATGTTAGGAACTCCTGGTTTAGATGGAAGAAGGTCTTCTAGTTCAGAAAGCTTATCAGGGTTGATCCAGTTGTTTTCCGGAAACTGCACATCAAACTTTATGTAAAGATCACCTTTTTCAAAGGGATTACGATACTGTAGCATTCCTTTACCTTGGACTACATGAACACATCCTGGTTCAATTACTTTGCCAAGAGGGTACTTCACCACAATCTGACGTGCATCAAGGTACTTGAAAGTGAACTGAAATCCACATAGAGCTTCAACAAGTCCTATCTTACATGTTATGTGCAAATCATTCCCACTGTCTGGAGCACCTCATGTTCTTTTTCCTGCAGCAAAAGAACGATGTCTCCTGGCTCCACTCCTGGGGCCTGGTCTGCCTCCCAGTAAATGTAATTCTCTGTCCATGTTTCATGTCTTTGTCTACATGAACTTCAAGAATCTTGACTTCCTTAATCACCTTCTTCCCTTCACATTTTTATAGTGGTCCTTTTCATTAATTACCTCTCCTTCTCCATTGCACTCAGAATACACAGACTGCATCTGCATTCCCGGAGCCAGCTCCTGATCATCATGTGCACACCTCGACCTCAGCAAGCACTACACTTCTGGACAGCTCCAGACTTTCCACCTTGACCCCTGCATGCACTACAGAGTACATTCTTGCTAAGTTGTAGTTCGGTTGTTTTGCCATTATACAGATCTTCTAAGGATACTTTGAGTGGATGTGTCATGTCCTCTCCTCTTCTTCTGCCATTTCGGCTTCTACTTTGATTGCCCATGAAGCTGAATAAACCCCCACCAAAAATGTGAGAGAAAATATCACCCATGCCACCACCTCCACCGCTGCCTTCCCGAAGACCTTGCTCTCCAAATCTGCCATATAACTCGCGCTTTTCTGGATTTGATAGGTCTTCATATGCAGAACTTATTTCTTTAAATTTGTCTCCAGCACTTGGATTCTTGTCAGGGTGATATTCCTTGGCTAACTTTCTGTGTGCCTTCTTCAGCTCGTTCTCGCTGGCGCCAGGCAGGACACCCAGGATATTTATTGTACAGCTTCATATCGGCAGCACAGGCTGAGGGAGACCTGTAATGTGTAGTTAATAGTAATGTAACACATTAATAAAAGAAAATATATCTTACACATTTAGAATGAGAACCAACATTTTCATATGTGCTGTGTACTTGGTTATAAAACCTAAGAGATAACATCAGAAATAAAACCTGCAATGTAAACACAGGAAAATGTGTACCATAAAAATAATTTTTATTTTTATTTTATTTTATTTTTTGTCTTTTTGAGACAGGTCTCACTATGCAGTTCAGGCTGGCCTTAAGCTCATTTTGTACTCAGGCTGGTCTCGAACTCACAACAATCCTCCTGTCTCAGCCTCCTGAGTGCTGGGATTACAGGCATACGCCACCACGCCCAGCTTAAAAATAATTTTTAATTCAACTATTACACCCAAGGCAGTCTTCTCACACAACAACTGCATGCTCTATGCACACGTCTCACTTTTACTGATAAAACATGTGCTTAACTTTCCTTTTTATGTGGTGGGCTATTCTTGTCACCTCTTTTAATGGTTGATACATTGTTTGAACTTGAGGATTTTAGAAGTTTAGCTAAGTGACTTAACAAGGAGCCAGGATCCTCACTTTGTAAACACCCTTGTCCTGTGCGAGTGGAGAGCATGGATATTATGGGAGTGCTGCCCAACCTGGGGCAGGACAGCCTGTTTACAGTATGTGGGAGGAAAGGGGCTTGTTTTCCCTATTTTTGCTCCTGCTATTTTCATTGTCTTCTGCTGTGTTGAATTGTTATCCTTGGCCATGTGCCACTCTGCCTAAGAGCCAATTGATTATGGACTTAAACCCCCAAAATTGTGAGCTAAATAAACATGTCATTCCCTAAAAAAAAAAAAAAAAAAGAAAAGAACAAGATGCAAACCTAGACATCCAGCTCACATCCAAAAGCCAGCCACCTGGCCTCTCTGAAGTAGTAACAACAAAGCAATTGAATAAGGCTCTAGGGAAAAAAAGTTGAAATCAAAGATAATTTCTTTGATAATAGCAGAGGTGCTGTGCACAATGAAAACTATGCTTAGTGACTCTAGAGCAGATACTGACAAAAATAGAAGAGCTTAATTATGGAAGTTATGAATGTTCAGCATAGGAAAGAAATGGAATCTGTAAGGCAGGTTGCAACAGATATCCAGGAAAACAAAAATTCCGTCGAAAGTATCTACAGCAAATTAAGCCAGTGAGAGGATGGAATGTTAGATATAGAAGAAGGCTTGTGGTTAGCGATCATGGAAAAAAAAGATTTCTTAAAAATAGCAAGAGACCATGAGAAATCAGCAGCTGTTGGATGAGGCAAAGAAGAGTAACTTAAGATAGATTGGAGTAAGTGAAAAAGCAGGAAGTAGTGGAGGGAAAAAAAAAAAATATATATATATATATATATATATGAAAACCTCCCTGGCAGAGAAAAGAAATTTGACATACAATTAAGTGATAAGTAGAGAACTCCAATTAGCCATAATTAAAAGAAGAAAAGACTCCAGCCAGGCCTATCATAGCCAAAATTCCAGAAATTTGGCATAAGAATAGAATCTTAAAAGCTGTTCAGAAAAAGAAACAAATCACCTTTAAAGGTAAGCCCATTAGAGTTGCAGCTGTTTTCTCAGCATAAACCCTCAAGTCAAGGAGATCTTGAAGTACTTCAAATCCTGAAGGAAAACTGTCTTCAACCCAGATTGATGTGCCCTGCAAAACTATCTTCTAAAACTGATAGAGAAATAAGATACTTGCATGACAAACAATATCTGAGAAAATTTATAACAGCAAAGCACCACTCCAGAAGGAGATAACAAGGACTACAAGTCAAAGAACCCTAAAAGAAGAAATCTACCAGGCAAGGCAGAGGGTAGGAGAGCCAAAAACAGGAAAACAACATGAAAAGGATAAGACAGTAGGGGCCAGGGAGGTAGCTCAGTGGAATTGGTGTTTGCCTGGCAAATGCAACATCCTGAGTTCGATCCCTGGTACCATCAAAAAAAAAAAAAGTCTCACCATTATGACCATCAATGTTAATGGTGTCAATTCACCAATCAAAAGTGAAAGACTGACAGAATGAGTTAAGAAATATCCAACAATATACTGTAAAGAAGAAACACACTGAATTCAAAAAAATAAATATACAAAAAGTGAAAGGATAGAAAACAATATTCCATGTGACAGGAGCCCAGCAAAAAGCAGGGGTATTTATTTTATTTGCAGACAAAATGAATTTCGAGCCACGACTAATTCAGTCTATGTTTAGATATGTGGTTACTACAAGCCTTCTATAGTTACTATAGAAAATATTACTACGTCCTTTTAAAAGGATCAATACAAGAGGAAGAGATAACAATCATTAAATATATACACAACAAATACCAGTGCATCCAATTATATAAACCAAAAAAAATTTTTGAGAGTAAAATTTTATTGGAAAGAAAAGCTTCTGTTGGAGAGGGACAGAAGGGGGGCCTGAGTGGGTTGCCCTTAAATTTTTTTTTAATGTATTTAGTACAGTCCATAGGGTCTCACTACACAGATTGGACTTGTAGTGATCCTCCTCTTTTCAGCCTCCCAGTGCTGGGATTACATGTGCATAACACTATGCCCAGTCTCAATCACCGTCTCAGTGTGCCCCAGGGTCAGGGCCCACATGGCACACTGGGACCAAACCCTGGTCTCTGTGTCTGCTTAAGTAGGTGCTTTAATCTACTGAGGTATTTGGCTGGCCCTTAAACCAAATATTAATAGTCATGAAAATCACATAAGCACTAATAGGTTTTTATTTGGGGATCTCAATACTCCATTTTCAAAAACGAACAGATCAACTAGACAAAAAAATCAACAATGAAATATTAGAACTGAACCAAACTTTTAAACAAATAGACATAGTAGAGGTCTGAAGAGCTGCAATATACATTCTTCTCAGCTGTGCATACTAGCTTTTAGAACATACTTAACTAAATGCAAAGGAATTCAAATTATCCCATGCATATTTTCTGATCATACTGCAAGGAAAGTAGAAATCAATGGCAAAACAAACTACACAATTTTCATAAACCCATGGAAATTAAATAGCACCTTCCTGAACAACCAGGAAGTCACAGATGAAATTAAGAAAAAAGATAATTTCTATAATGGAACAATATAACATAGAGGAACTCAGGAGACACCATAAAAGCAATCTTATAAAGAAATTTTGTAGTAATGAATAACCGTATCAGGAAAATGGTGTAAGTTCAAATAAACTACTTAATCTTGACTCTCAAGTTTTTACAAAAAGAAGAGCAGTACAAGCCCAAATTTCATATGGAGGAAATTAAAAAGATTAAATAGTAATTAATACAATGGAATCTAGAAAAGTAAGACAATAAATCAAAGAATTCTTTGAAAGATTTAATTAAATCAACAAACTCAAACTATCAAAAAAGGGAAGATTCAGATCCACACAATTAGAAATAAAAAGGGTGAGATAAAACAGACCCTGAAGAAATCCAGAAGATAACCAATACCCACTTTGAAAACCTGTATTCTGATAAGATAGAAAATGCACAAGAAATGGACAGATTCCTAGATATGTATGAATTACCAAAGCTGAATCAAGAACATATAAAAAGTTAAATAAACCATTACCAATCAACAAAATCAAAGATATAATTGAAAGCCTACCAACAAAGAAAAGCTCAGGCCCTCATGAATTCTACAAGAAATATAGAGAAGGCCTAATACCCCTACTTCTTGAACTCTTCAATGAAAATGGAAGATAAGCAGTAGCCCCAAATTTCTGAAAAGAAGCATTACTCTGATACCAAAACTGGAGAAAGACCCAACTAAGAAAGAGAGTTACAGGCCAATCTCCCTATGAACATAGATGCGAAAATCATCAATAAGATACTGGCAAACAGAATGCAGCAAATCATCAAGAAGATTATACATCACGACCAAGTAGGATTCATCCTGGGGGTGCAAGGATGGTAGGACATATGTAAATCAATAAATATACCATATTAACAGAACCAAGTACAAAATCATATGATCATCTCTATAGATACAGAAAAAGATTGTGATAGGTCCAGCACCTACTCATGATAAAAACCCTACAGAAAATTGGAGTGTATGTTCTTTATCTCAATCTGATAAAAACCATCACAAATCAACAGCCAACATCATACTAAATGGAGAAAAACTGGAAGCTTTCTCTCTAAATTCAGGAACAAGACAAAGATGTTCATTCTTTCCACTCTTATGCAATATAGTCCTAGAAGCTTTAGCCAGACCAATTAGACAAGAGAAAAAAATAATAATAGGAAAGGAAGCAGTTAAATTGTCCTTACTTGCTGTTAACATTATTCTCTAAATGGAAGATCCCCAAAACTCTACTATAAAACAGCTAGATTTAATAAGCAAAGTCACCACTCAATAACCAATAGCCTTCTTGTGTATGAATGACAAAATCATAGAGCAATCAGGTAAACAGCAACTTTGACAGTAGCATTTAGAACAATGAAATACCTAAGAATCATTCTAACAAAGGATGTAAAAAACCTCTATCTTGAAAACTACAGTGCTCTGGAAAAGGAGATTGAAAAGCGTATCAGAAAATGGAAAGATATCCCATGCTCTTGGGTAGAAAGAATCAATATAGTAAAGATGTTATACTTCCAAAACTGTTATACAAATTTAATGTACTCTTGGCCAAAATTCTTATAGCATGTCTCACAGAATTAGAAAAAGAAAAAGAATTCATTTGGAATCAGAAGAGACCTAGAGCAGCAAGGCAGATTCTGGGCAACAAAGGCAAGTCAGGGGGCATCACGGTTCCTGACTTGAAATTGCACTGTAATTTCTGATTAAAAAAAAACAAACCTGAAGATCAGTGGCACACATTAGAAGATGCAGAAACAACTTCAGAACATATTCAGCCACCTTACCTTTGACAAAGGTGCCGAATACCTTCACTGGAAAAAAAGATAGCCTCTTTAATAAATGTTGCTGGAAAACTGGCTCTGTACATGCTAAAGGTTAAAACTGGACCCATATTTTCACCATGCACTAAACTCAATTCAAAATGGATCAACTCTCTAAATATTAATGGAGTAACATTAAATCTGCTGGAAGACAAATAGGTAAAACTCATAAAGACACTGCTATAAACAAAGACTATAAATAAAACCCTGATTGCACAGGAACTACCACAAAGAATCAACAACTGGGGTATCATATTACTAAAAAGCTTTTGCACAGCAAGATAAGACACCAACAGAGTGAAAAGACAACCCACAATGTGGGAGAAAATGTTTGCCAGCTGTTCCTCAGACAAAAAGATTACTATTAATATATAAAAAAGTCAAAATAAATCAAACCACCCACATTTAAAGACTCATCCAAAAATGGACATCTGAGATGAATATGCACTTCTCAAAAGAAAAAGAAATAGCAAGTAAATGTCTGAAGATGTCCAGCATCCCTGGTCACTCAAGATATGCAAACAGTACTGCGGTTCAGTGTCACCCTGGAGAGAATGACTGTCATCAGTAAATCAACCAATAACATGCTGGATGGGCTATGGGGCAAAGGGAACCTTCTCCACTATTGATGGGAGTGTAGAATGGTATAATGACTGTGGAAATCAGTGTAGAGCTTCCTTTAAAAACTAGAATTAGAGGTCCCATTTGACCCAGGTATTCCCCTTCTGAGTGTTTTCCCCGAGGAACTGAAAACATCAAGCCACAGCAATATATGTGCACCCATGTTTGTAACAGCACAATTTGTAATAGCTAAATCTTGGAAACAACCCAAATGCTCACAGGCTGAGGAATGGATAAAAAAAGATGTCTTTTTATAAAGTGGACTGCTATTCAGCCATAAAGAAGCATAAACTTGAAGTTTTTATAGGTTAATGGACCCTAATGCAACTGAAGACATAAGTGAAATAAATCAGACACCCATCTTCAAATATTGTATTGTCTCCCTTGTATAAGAAGCTGAAAGAGTAAATAAGATCCGCAATGTATAGTAGACATTGAAAAATTGAAAGAAACTTCAAAAGGAAAGAGAAGTTGGGCTAAGGGCATGGATAAAAGATAGAAGGCAAATGCAAAATATATATGATATTAAGATAGAGAACTAATTCTCATTTCACTGAAAAGAAAGGTTTGTGCTACACTGTAGGTGCTCACATGTTGTATTCTTTAGTTTCTAGTTTCAAGATAACAATATGCAATATATCAAACATTGTTACTGTCCTATTATCTTATTTTGAAATTTTAGTTTTTGTTTTTGTTTTTTTCTCTTTAAAAGTTGTGTGGATTTTAAGTTTAAGAGAACATTGAAAAGAAGCTTTAAGATGTTTCTTGGTGTATCATAGTTCTGTTTATTTCTAACTTTGCCTGTATTTTCTTAAAATCCTGTTTAAGCAACTTTTTTCTGCAGAATCTTGTTTAAAATCTCTAAATAGAAGCACTTGACTAATGGAATCAGTTCATATCAGATTTCTCTGTCATAATCATAGCATTCTCCGATATAGTCAGCATACAACTAAAACATTGGATATAAAATTATAAGCTTCTGAAATCTCATTTTAGAGTATTCTCTTGTTAGCATTCTTTGAAGGATTTTGAAAACATGTGTTTTTTATTTACTTTGTTGTCAAGAAGAGTGAATCTAGCCACAGCTCTATAAATTCCCTCACTTATAGGTTTGCATAACCCTTTACAGTTATTTAGAAATAAATTTAGTGATTTCACTGTATTTTTCATAAGAATCCAATATTTAGATGTCCTGGGTGCCTTGGAAATTTGACAGCAAGAGAGTTTGTGGTCACAGTTGCTTTAGCTATTACAAGATATTTAAAAATCATCTTTGAAAACACTCCTGTCATATCTCTGTATTTGTTTTTTTAAAAACAAAGTTATGATCTATTTTTGCATCTGTTTCTTAGTGATTTCTGCCATCCATCCCTCTGCCCAAAGTACTTATATTCTTTGTCCAAACGTAATAATTTTCTGACCACATATGCATGCCTTTGCTTTGGCTGTTTCCTCTCTTTGGAATTATACCTTTAACTTTGGCCAAATTTTCTGCTTTTTAAGGGATATATAAATATATATATTTTTTAAGGAAATAGGGAAGTAGAGGGTAAGAAAATGAGGGAAGGGTTGGAGAAAAGGGGAAAGGAAAAGAAATAGAAGAAGAAAGAGAGTGAAACAGGGAGGGAGGAAGAGAGAGACAGGTTTTTTTGGGGGGGGATTAGGTGGTGACTCATCTGACCACCCCTGAGCAAAAATATGGACGTTTATTTATACCTTTGCAAAGTTAGTAACACATGACACAAGGTTGCCTAGTGACTAATAGCCAGCATTAACCAGTAAGGGTGCTTATCTCAGGGCTGAGGTAGCTGTTTTGCTTTAGGCACTGAGGCCTGGTCCCACCTACACACATTTGACCAGTTCTACAGCTTCCTCAGCTCCCAACATATTCCTCTTTTTTTGTTTTGTTGTGTCAGAGATGGGTGTTCCTTTGCAGTTGGAGAAGCTGTGTTGGAAAAGTCTTTAGAGAACCTTCTCATATTTGATGCCAGTCCAAAGATTTTAGGCACTTGAGTTCAGCAGTGTAACCCCATATAGTCCAGTAGTTCATAATAGTAATGAGTTATCAGTACAGCTAGTAATTGTCAGACATAACAACATGACTTGAGCCTTTTACAGTTTAGCATATTAATATGGCATTCTTTTCACATCACGTGATCACACTTTTCTGCTGAATGGGTGAGACCTGCATAAATACAAATTTAGCTGTTGCTGTCTGACAGGGTCAGTTGGGTCTCCTCAGGGTTCACCTTGGAATGATGTACAGCACCTTTTGGGTCTTCGTCAGGTGACCCAGTTTCTTATGCATTGTTTTTGAAGCAATTTTGCTATCCTTGAAACTCCCTTTTATCTGTTTTTCTCTTTTATATAGTATATAATTATGTACATATTTTACCTCCCAAAAAGTGCTTTTCAGACTCTATTAGCAAATGAACTATAGTGTTGTAAAGACTATACCTATATATAAGTTTAACAACATTATGTTGATTGGATTTCAGTAAAAGCAAACATACACAAAGCAAAAATTAATTATACAGTTTTTGGCAATAGAATAATAGTTTTAATGACATTCATTATACTGGTAAGTGAATGAAGCTCTTAATAATTTCAGAGTGATAAGCAGTAACAGAATTCCTTCACCCTGGCAGTCCCTGTGTGATGCTACCATGTTAAAGATGGCACAGATTGGTCTCTGACCAAGGTGAGATGAAAGAATGTTGCAAGCCCTTGCTGGTCTGTGTGGATACCAGCATCCAGGACAGCAAGAGAGGGCACGATATTTATATTTTTGGCTGTCATTAAAGCCTCAGTATTTGCTGTGATCTCTAATAATTTATAGCCCAACAATGGTAGTAAGCATACCAGAAATCATAAGGATTGTCTCCAAAATAGGGACTATCAAAAATTGTCCTTGACAGTATGATGTAAGCTTCTTCATTTAAGTTCAAGACTAGGTACTGTACTGGAGATCTGGACAGAAAGGCTAATAACAAAAATGAATTAAATAGGGTGGACATTGGTGCTAGTGAGAAAAAGCATTAAATGGAGTTACAGCATCCTATTCTCCATGAATATTTATAATTGTAGCTATCAGGAACTTGGAAGAAAAGCTTGAGAAGGAAATCTCTCTTCATGTTCAAACCCCAAGGCTGTTCTTGATCTTTAATGTTAACTCACTTTATGGATGAGCCAGTCACATAACTTTAAGTTTTGTCTATTAAGCCAGTGACTCCCAGGATATATTTCCAGTTCTGACTTTTGTCCCACATTCCAGGTTCAGCTGCCTTCTTAACACCTCTGAGTATCTGCCAGTTATTGTGTGTGTATGTAGGTGTGCACATGTACACATTTATATATGTATGTTGTCAGAGATTAAACTGAGTGATTTTTGCAGGCAAGTATCTTGCCACACAGCTGCACTCCAATTTTGGACAACTCTTAAACTTTATAAGTCAAAGTTAAAGACTTTTTACTTTGTAAAAAGTAAAGGACATTATCACACAATGTCTGCTTTAGGAGCCTAGGCTGCAGTCTTCTCTGAGATGATAGCATTGCATCTCCCTAGTCCCCCAGAGTGAAACTTGGCGTCGTCTAGCAGCCTGCTCTTCTCTCCCTGCATGTCCATTCTTTCAGGAAACTGTTGCCAGCTCTAAACTGTGCTCAGTGTCCAGCAAGTTCATGCCTGCTCTAGAGTGACCACTGTGGTTACAGGTTTTCATCATCTCATTCCAGATGTTAGCACTTTGACTTCATGGTCCATCTCCTAGTGTTTGTTCTCATGGCTGATTTGTGGGGCACTGACTTTAAACTGCATTACCATGTTTCAGACTTGAAATCTCAAGGTTTTCAACAGTGTTTCTGCCTTGTTTGAGTAATTTTCTGGATGGAGTGTTTGTTGACTTTTCCTGAAATACCAAAGAAGACATTTATAACAGGAAATGTGTAAAGTAGCTGTTAAAGACAACCAAGTCCTGGCGATTCCCAGCATTCACTCAGTGAAATAGATTTTTTCCATAGGAATTGTGAGCCATGGCTCAGCAGTCTGATGCATGGCTGATGAAGGCTAGCAGGACCATTGCCTGTAAGTCTGCATTGGTACCATGTAAAATGTGCAGACTAATTAAAACTTGTGTTCAAGCCAGGCATGGTGGTTTTATTCTTGTAATGGTAGCTATTCAGGAAGCTGAGGCAGGAGGGTTGCAAACTCAAGGCCTGGGCAACATAGCAAGACCTTGTTTCAAAATGTCAACCTGCGCATGGTGACGTACACCTAGAATCCGAGTACTCAGGATGGTGAGGCAGGATTGCCAGGAGACTGAGAGAAGCCCAGGCTACCTAGTGAGTTCAAGATACCCAAACTACAGAAACCCTGGTTAAAAAAAAAATGGTAGTACTTCTATGATACTTCAGTCGTAGAAGTGGGAGAGCACTTCTATAGCATATGAAAGGCTCTGGGTTCAATTCCCATTACCACCAAGAAATAAAACAAGGTATAGTTAAGCATCTCACACACACACAGTTATTAAAGATATATATCAGACTTATAAATAAGTAGGGAGATTTTAATTTTCAAAACTAGAATGACTTTTAGGGTTTTTTTTTTTTTTTTTTTTTTTTTAAGGCCAGGTGCGGTGGCACAAGCCTGTAGTCCCAGCATGCAGCAAGCTGATCCCCACAACTTCAAGGCCAGCCAGAGCTATGTAGTGAGTTCAGGACCAGCCAGAACCACATAGTGGACCCTGTCTCAAAACAAAAACAAAACAAAACAGAAAAGATTTATTTTGTTTGTTTGTTTTGTTTTGTTTTTTGGTAGTACCAGGGATTGAACTCAGGGCCTTGTACTTGCCAGGCAAGCGCTTATTCTACTGAGCTATCTCCCAGACTCCTAAAAATATATTTTTTAAAAATAAAATTAAAGCAGATTCTAATTGTCTTGACCATAGGTTGTGGTTAAGTCAAAAGATGATTGGGTTCTAATAAAAGTTGTTTTTAAGTTTTTATATAAAATTAAGTCAGATACTAATTTTCTTGACCAGAGGTTGAGGTTAAATCAAAGGATTATTTGATTCTTCTTCTTTTTTTTTTAATTTTGGCAGAACCGGAAATTGAACTCAGGCCCTTGCACTTACCAGGGAAGCACTTATTCTACTGAGCCATCTCCCTGGCCTGGGACTATTTGATTCTGATAAAAGTTGTTTTCAGGAAAGTATAGATAACTTTATCCTTGGTAATCTGTTCCTTGGGCTTTTGTCAATTTTCTGAGCTTAGGACAGTACATTTGAATAATGTAATTGGCAGTTTCAGGTTTTCTGTGGCTTCTCTGTAGCAATTTCTTGAGTAACCCAATACACCTAGAAATTATTTTAAAACCTGTATTAACTTTTTTTTAAATATGGGAGAACAAGGCTTACAGTTCTTTCTAATGAGTCTGGTTTCTTGAGCCTAGTGTATAGCTTTATTTTTTGAAATCAGCCTTCTAAAGTTTAAGACATTAGTTTTTAGAGAGCTCTTAAATATTGAGCTATTAACCACCTATAGAGGCAGATAATAAAGCAAGAAATTGAAAGAGCCCATTAAGCACATTGGTAGTATAAAACAAATCACCTGAAACTATAGTTAAGTTATAAATACAAACAAGGCAAAAATCCAAATTCCAAAATTCAAATATACAAAGATCTATTTTGACTAAAAAATAACAAAACAGTGTTCCTTGTAGACTTAATTCCAAATGTGAGGAATTGTCAAAGGAATTGGCTCCTGTCAGTTTAAGAACATTAAAATCTAAATGAAAAAAATCTTAACCTAGAGTCCATCAATGACCTACAAGTGAATCGATAAACTCTAGGATTTATAGTTTTATGTGTATCAGGAGTGTCCTTAACAAAGAAACTATAGCCTTCACTAGTTTTTCAAATGAATCTATGATCTGAAAAAAATTTTAAGATCTTCCTTGTCAATATTAGTTGTGTCACTGTACTTGTCTGAGATTTTTTCTGAACAGTAATGACAGTTTTTTTTATTACTCATTTTGTCATAGTCATGTGCCTTATCACTGAGGCACAGCATCAAACACCCACAACTTAAAGGAGTTTAAGTTGGGCTCCAAGTGGCTTATTTGGACTCACATTTTTAATTCATATTTGGCCAGTTTCAGAGAAGAAACAGCTTGATGGAAAGGGTCTGGGGAAGAAAGCTGGTCACATCACAGTAGCCAGGGAATAAGGAGAGAAGGAGCTGAGAAAGGAGATGCCCCCATCTAGGTCATGCCCGTTGTGACCCACCTCTTTGCCGAGCAGCAAGTCAGGTGTAATGCCTTTGCAGGCCCATCCCCTTCTGCAAGCCCCACCTATGTGAGCATAAGGCTTTGGGGGGACATGGACATATAAACTGTAATAAGCTTCTAGAAAGTTCTATCCAGATTTTTGAAGATTAAGCCAAGTGAAGGCAGTGTTAATAATTTTAGCAGTAGTATTTGTATAAAATCTACTCTTCTTGGAGTGTGTTGGTTATGTTTCGCTACTGTTAACAACTTTATCAACAAGCTGAGGTACCTATTGTGATCTGTAGTTCCTCTTATTGTAATTTTTAAAAATAATTTTATTGAGAAATAGCAATGAGACAGTTTCAAAACCGATTAGTAGGACACTTTCAATAATTAATACATTGCATACTGTTGTCTTCTTAGTGGTTATTCATAGTACAAGGTGCAGACATGATAATCTCATTATAATGTTAAGCAGTATTTTTTTCCTTTTCATTTGGTGAATGTACCAGTGAGCATAGCAGATCCCGCTGCCCTCGGCTTCATCATTTCCCCGTGGTCCCTGCTGCTGCTGCCGTCTGGTAGTGTGTCATTCACAGATGAAAACATTTCCAATCAGGATCTTCGGGCGTTCACTGCACCAGAAGTTCTTCAGAATCAATCACTAACTTCTCTCTCAGACGTTGAAAAGGTAATTGTTAAATTTTTTATTAATTTTGCTTTTTACTTTATCTCAGCCCCCTGAAAAACTACATTGTCTATCAAGTGAATGTATATTTCAAGAATGTCATATATGCTTTTCTTAAGAAAATTCAAAATAGTTCTATAAAAGCTTATAGCACAGAGAAAAATATCTTAAAAGTGAGCCACTATTCATTCATATTTGTGGATATAAAATACTTGCTTTGTATAATGCTACTTATTAGGAAGATACAAACATAACTTGAAACAAAAGTCACTTTCCTTTTTTGAAACAAAACAAACTTTTTAAAATGTGATTTTTGTTCAATAAAAATGGGAGCAAATTCCAGAGTACCTAGCCACCGTTCCACAAAGAAGGGAACAGTGGGAACCCAAGTGTTTGAAAATATTTAGGGGGGAAAAAAGAAAATATTTAGGGAAAAGAAAATTGGCTTTCTGTCAATTGGCAAGCATTCCAGTAGGTTCTGATTTGGTTAGAATGTGTTATGTTGCATTATATATATAGAACACCCTATAATTCATGTTTAATTTATATAAATAAATGATTTATCTGTAATATATGAAAGGTTAAAAATATTAAAGGGATAAAGTGTTTTGAGCATATGCAAAAGAATGAATTTTTATCATAGAACAATTTTAGAGAGATGGTAGCATGTTCAACTTATCTAAATTCTAGTTATTCTTCATACTCTTAAGAATAAGTAGAGTTTATTGAAGTGTGAATTTCTAGAAAGGCCATTGCACTCAGTATTACTAGTTTGCACAGTGACAAGAGGCAAGATCCTCCACCATGGTTGGGAATGGCCCCAGACCAGCTTGGACAGCACTTCAGCTGTCTAAAGAGTTGCAGTTACAGAAACAGAGGTGCAGGGCAGCATGAAGAAAGTTTGGAATACCGGAAGCTGAATCTTTCTTCTAAGGCGAGGGAATCTGTTGTAGTTTTAGGACTGCAATACAGTGGGATTTGTGCTTTTGGAGGTGAAGCCTGACAAAAGCAGGTAGAGGTTACAAGATTTCACAAGAGTCTAATTGGGAAGTTTAACAACCTGGAGAGAACTGAAAGTAGTGTAATGCCTTGGGAATATAAAAAAGTGGATGAAGGAGATATAGTAGACACAAAACTGGTGGAGTTTGACAGTTCATTCGATGGAACAGTGACGAAGATGGGAAAGCTTGTAGAAAGTCAGTCTGACAAATATCAGTGACTTCAAAATATATCCAAGTGTGCACATTTTGTATTTTCATATATATTGCTTAGTTGCCATCTAAAAAAATTATACTGATTTAGCTTTCTACTGACAATCATATTTTCCTTTTTTTTTTTTTTTTTTTTTGGCGGAACCGAGGATTGAACTCAGGCCCCTGTGCTTGCCAGGGAAGCACTTATTCCACTGAGCCATCTCCCCGGCCCTGTATTTTCCTTTTTGAGAAAATAAATGTGATGACTAAGCTTCTTGATTTGAGCTGTCAACTCTATCTGAAGAAAGACTGATGAGAATTGGTAATGAAACTCCGGGCTTCAGTTTATTACATTTTATAGTTCATAAGCTATTTAATGAAAGTTAGGACATACAAACTACCAAATAAAGGAGACAATAGCTGAGGAAGACCCTGCATAACACATTAGCCCTAAGAAATTTCCCTCTACCCGAGATGAGGTATTTGAGAGGGCTTTGCATACTATGGAGTGTATACAGTCCTGGCCACTGTTACATATGATGAAGGTATTCAGGTGTACTGGTAGTGTTTCTTTAAGCAGAAATATAAATGTAGCTATTAATTTCTGTTATTAACTGTATGCCTTTATTCTGGACACTGCATGATTCATTTAATAGTTCATTTTTAAGAGAGTAATTAGAAGTTTCAAAATAAAGTGTGTGTGAAAATTTTTTATCCATTGACATTTCTAGATCACAATCAAGTTTCAAGGTGTGTAAAACCAGTGAGTTTTGCATGTGTGAACACTTTGGGAGAAGATGTCTGTAACATCACCAGTCTCTTAAATATTTCTGGTGACCTCAGCAGACATAACCACTGCATTATAGTAAAGCTATAGATATCTGAGAATTTTGTTCTCTAGCTATGAATAATTTTGGATAATTGTAAATTATTTCTACAAGACTTTTGAAATCTATAATAAAAGAAAAAAGTGCTTAATACAAGTTTCAGGTGCATGTGTGCTTTTCTGATCTGCTATGGGGTTTCCCGGTTTGCAGATCTTCAGGCAAGTAAACTGCTGTGTTAAAGACAATTAGTTAAGAAAAAAAGGGGGGTGCCTGGGAGATGGCTCAGTGGAATAAGCACTTCTCTGGCAAGCTCAAAGGCCTGAGTTCAATAACTGGTTCCACCCCTCCCAAAAAAAAAAAAAATTGGTAAATGACCTGTTTGGCAAAGTGAAACTACTACAATGCTAAGTGTTTGGGAGAGATGGTGACAAGATGGATGTGCATATATAATCATTACTGTGTTAAAGATGATTATTTTGCAAGTCTAAGTGAAACTTCTAGTTTACCTTTGTGTATAAGTTATATGCAAATACTATAGTATTTTATGTAATGGACTGGAGTATTTATTGATTTTGTTATACACATGGGTCATAGAATCCATGTTTTCCAAATAAGTTATTAGAGATCCCTGCAGTGGGTTCTAATCTCTGGCACAGGTTGTGTGGTACATGGCAAGAAAGGAAGGAACAAGAGACAAAAATAGAGGGGCCCATAGCAGAGATCTGGGATGACCAGTTACTCTCAGGAAACAAAAGACCGCGAAACATTCAACACCTTGGTATTTGTTTAAAATGGTGAGGGGATTGTGACTGGATATGCTAAAGTGGCAAGGGTGGTAAGGCTTTTAACAGAGGGAACAAAGTATTGCAGAAGCGACAGGTACAGCCAGATTAGGCTATAGTTAATGAGTAACCTGCTTTGTAGTCCATTCTGGGAAGGAATTTTTCTCTGAAATCATGATGTAAGGCTCAGCAGAGACATTATCTCATATCTTAGCCCTGTGGTATTTAACAGGTCATCTCACTGAGCTGAACAATAGCTGTTGATAGCAAACTATATGTTAACCCATTGTCAACTGCCTGCTTTCATGAGATATGTACACAGCCTTGTCAAGACTACTTAAAACGAAAGCCAGTTTAGGAAAGTCAACTATATACAGCCTCCTTTGCTTTTAAGTAAGCACAGTGACACTTGGGTCAGGGGAAGCCAACGTGGCAGTCCTCCACTATAAATAGAGGCTATTCTGATTTTTATATGGCAGCAACATGTTGAAAACGTGAGTGGTAACTGAATTGAATGATCTTCTTGAGTTAAAAGGTATTCCATTGATTAACGTTCAAAAAACAAACAAACAAAAAAACTACATAGTTTGAGGCCAGCAAGATAGCTCAGTGGTCTAAAGTGCCTGCTAGGACAGGTGCAGGGCACCCAGGTTCAATCCCAGGCACACATGTTGTGCCAGTCCCACACTCAGGGTGGGCTGAGCTGGCCAAAACAACAACAACAACAAACAAACATTCAGTAAGTGTTTGCTATTGTATATAGGCCATTGCTTAGTATTTTATTGTCAGTAATAGTACTTAGCACTTAGCAAGATCTTTCCACATGAAAGCGTTCCCTCATTCAGTAGAATTTGAGAGTATCTTATAAACTATATTCATAAATTTGTAGGAAACATATCCCTTTCACCGAATTTATAAAGATCACACTCACTAGCACGAGAACATGTCCCTTTGATTAGCCACAGTCTCGCTAAACAGTTCAGACTCATAGTAATCCTCCTGTCGCAGCTTCCCCAGCACTGGGATTACAGGCATGGTGCCTGGTTTTGGGGCTGTCACAGCATGTGGTACTGGGGATTGGACTCAGGACCTTGTACGTGCCGTGCAGGTGCTCAGACTGCCGAGCTATCTCCCTAGCCCCTGACTAGCCACACTTAATACAGGCCACACTAGGCTTTTGATCCTCTGGAATTTTTTCCCTTTTGCATATAATTTTCTACTTTCTGGTTGCTATTTGACAGTTCTTTTGTTACGGTTTTGATAGAATCTGACTCAGATTGTTATAATTTGTCTTCTAGAATATTGATGTTTATCAGGGATTTACAGTGTTTAGCTTAAGTGTTCATTGCCACTGATCTGCACTCTAATTATCAAGAACCATGACTTCCACCATCTTTGCTTTACTTCTTCAAGCTGACCAGCAGCCTCAGCCAAATGTGGCATAAAGACTAGGAGTTCTCAACATGCTAAACTGTATTTATTCCTTGTTAAATCTTTTATCAATCCATTCTCTTCTCCTTTCCTTGTATTCACTTGCTTATTTATAAATATTTTTATATGCCAGGACTCAGCATTACTGAAAGAAACAAATCAGAATTGTCCACTAGCTGAGTCCAGTATGCATTCGTATAATTAAAGTGACATTATAAAATATTGTGGTTATGTTACCACAAAACCATTAAGATTGTCACCAAGAAGCTGGCTCCTGACTCTGAGGAACCTCAAGGAAGCAACCTTTTCCAGGCTTCTAAGGCCTTTTGTGCTCTTGATGGGATAATTCAGTCATGGTTCCTAGGTGGTCACGAAGAGCTATATGTGGAGTTTAAGATAAAGCAGATACAGAGAGTTGCCTTCCAGCCAGAAAGCAGGCAGTGACAGAGACATCTGCACACATGTGTGCAGTGTTGGTTACTTTTTTATGTACACAAGATTTATTCCTGGATTCAGGCACCTATGGTGATAGTTTCCATAGATGGGAACTGAGTGCTGATAGGTCAAAAATGTTTTCCTTTTTCTTTTTGGATGGTTAGTGTTTGCTCATGGACCTTAATTATAAGAGAAACTTATGAACCAAAGAAGTTCTATAGTAATCTAAATTAGGTCTCATACCAAGACAATATGCAGTATATTATTGCAACTCTCCTTCTAACATGTTTTGAATCTGTTCCATTGCTATTTTGTCAGGTGTTCCTCATTAAGATGAATAAAAACTTTAAAAAAAAAAAAGTCTCAGCCTAATGAGGGGTGGTCCTTAAAGAACATTTCTTTCCCTGATATCGTTGGACCCTAGACTGTGGAAACATGAATGCTCAATACCTTGCCCACCCTGTGTCTTCTAGACTGAAACACTGAGATCTTTGTTTCTTTACTTAACTATTACTGGAAAAGCATGCTATGTTGTACACTGTCTTCATCCCTCAGTCGTCTTAGTACCTAACTGCTTACCTAACAGAATGGCTTCAATATAAGAAAAATAACAGCTCTTAGTGAGGATACAGAGACATTGGATCCCTTGTACAGTGTTGACAAGAATATACAATAATACAGTCAGCATGGAAAATAGTAGAGATCGCTTGAAAACTTAAAAATAGAATTACTACATGATCCAGCAATCCCTTTTCTGAACATATATCGAAAGAATTCAGAGCAGGATCTCAAAGAGGTATTTACATACCTATATTCCATGTATCATTATTCACAATAGCCAAGAGCTAGAAGTAACAGATGAATGAATGAAGAAAATGAGCTGTATCCATGCAATGAATATTATACACCCATTAAAGAAAATCCTGTTAAATGCTGCGACAGCAGTGAATTCCATAACAACATTATGTCAAGCAAAATAAACCAATCACAAAAGAATGAATGCTCTGTGATTTCAGTCATATAAATTATCAGAAGTAAACAATATCAGAGAAACAAAGTAGGAAAATAACTGTAGATGTGGGGAGATGGGAGAGTAAAGGCCAGCAGCATATAATAGTCTTTCTAAGGCCTGGAATCCAAGCACCTAGAAGAAACAAAGGAAAGGTAGGACTTTGAGAATCAAGAAAGAACCCATGGGAGGCCCATGAGATAGCTCAGCAGTCTAAGTGCCTGCTTGGCAAGCATGGGGACCCAGGTTTGATCCCTGGCACCATGTGCCATGATGACCCCACCCTGGGCACACTGAGCTGGCCACTGAGACCAGGTGTGGTGGTGCATGCCTATAATCCCACCACTTGGAAGGCTGAAAACAGGAGGATCACTAGGAGTCTGAGCTGTGCAGGGAGATCCTGTACCACATACATAATAGTTAAAAAAAAAAAAAAAAAAGAGGAAAACTAGAAATCACAGAGAAACTGAAGATATCAGGGAAAAAAATCAAAGTAGTCTGGACCTCCAACCCAGACTTCCAGATATCTCATAGGGTAAACATGGAGAAGGTTGGCAGCTCCAGAGAAGAAAAATGGACCCTCAACACTAGCCCCAGTGAAAACCCATCATTATTGTAAACTGCAAATAAAGTGTGAAATTTTACCATGACTATGGTTCCTTCCACATGGCAGGGTAGAGTTTGAGATCAAATCCAATGCAGCACCATCATATTTGGGCATGATTAATGTGGAGCCATTTTGGAGAAGGGGTTAATTGTTTAAGACTGAGCTACTCCTGGAATCAACAGCCACAGAACAACTGCATTTCAGGCTTCCTGGGGTCACTCCACCATAGTGACTGACTGGGAAATGACCACAAGAGGCTTGCACAGACCATGTTCCAGCAGTCCTTCCTCCTGCGGTGAGAATCCAGGAGGGCTGCAGTTGCACGTGGTTTTCTGAAGAAGCCGAGCCTGAAAGTGCTGGCATTAAGTCCAATGGAGTGTGGCACACTCTTTCACAACCTATTGCACAGAGCTTAGCTGTCTGTTTGCTTTTCTCATCTGCTCATGTGATCTGGGATATGTTTCAGTTTGGTTGGTTGACAGGCCCAGGGTACATGGACAGAGGGGTCTCTGGAGCAAGGGGGACACCTCACAAACAGGCCGTATAACTACATGTAAATAGATAGCAATGACTTAGGTACAGAGAGGGGCAAAAGCACTAAGACCTACTGGAGTGAATATAGCCCTAAGGCAGACCCATTGGTGGTCCACCCATTGGTGGTCCACGCCCAGCAGAAAACATGGGGTAGGGTTTCGCATACACAGACACACATGTACATAAAAAGTTTGTGTAGAAACAAAATGTGACCTAAGTACAACTCACTATCCATCCTCCATATCTGGTGGATTCTCTGCACTGCTGCAAGCCCTGTAAAGAAACCACTCACTCAATCACATGGAAGAGTTTTGGTACACATTTCTCTTTTCCTTTGTTCTCTGAGGTTTTGATTTTTTTTTCCTTTACTCCTTTTTACCTTTTGCTCTTTGTTTTATTTTTTATTTTGTATGATTAATTGACTTTTATTTAATTGGATTCTTTATCATATTTTTCTCATCTTTTACTTTTGTTTTTAAATGTCACTTTTCTTTTTGCCTTTCCCTACCCTCTCAATTTTATTATAATATTACTAGTATTAAGCTTTATAAATTTTTAGATGTTTAGTTAACTTTGCTATTACTAATTCTTTTTGGTGTTAATGGTGGTATAGTTGTTGCACTTAGTATTTACTTTTTGTCAATATTGGATTTGTCTTTGTCTATTATTGCAGATGTCTTTTCTGTTATAAGTGTTATATTTTTGTTTCTTATGATTGCGTCTGTCATAAGATTTATAGTTGTAGTTGTATTTTTGTTTCTTATGGTTAAGTCAAAATCTGATTTGATTCTTGTTACTGATTTCGCGATGGCCAATGGTGTCTTAGTTGTTTCTGCCCCAACTCTGTTACTACTGTGAAGATCTCTTCACTTAGACTATTTCTCTGTGAGATGACCTCATGTGTTTGGTTATGTTTTGCTGTTTTTAACCCTTCTTCAAGCTACTCACAGTAATATTTGAGGGTCTTACTCATGCCCAACCTTCTTCTGAGGGCTTGCTCCTAACAGTCACAGACAGAAGGAAGAAAAATGCCATAATGTTGATGACCCAAAGACAAACCAGATATTGGCATACAGTAAAAAGCAGTTAACAGAAATAACTAACTGTAAAATGAGTAAGTATAAATTAGAGAGGTAAAGAAAAAAATTAGAAAATGATTCAAATGGTATTTTAAAAAATTTATTTGCTAAAAATATAAATAAATAAAAATAAATATTTATTCACTGAAATTTTAAAGAAAACTTTAAATGTAGTAAAAGACTTCAGAATTGAAGCACAAGAGGCATACAAAATTCAAATAGCTATATAGGGCCAGAAAAGAATTTCTCCATTAACAAATAAACAAAAGGGTAAAACACTGAAGGCTATTAAAGAAAAACAGCAAGCCCGTCAGAATTACAAATGAGGCTCTCAGCATAAACCTTAAGTGTGGGACACACACAACCACCACCACCAACAAAGATGCCTGTAAGTGCCAGAAGAAGTCAGAGCAAAGTTTTTCCAGCTTTGAAAGAAAACAGTTGTCAAGCCAGACTTCTATGTCTTGTAAAATTAGCCTTCAAAATTGACAGAAAAGCAGAGACTTTCCATGACAAAGAAATCCTAAAGAAATGAATGACCACTTACCCTTGTAGACAGTACTCCAGGGAATCCTACATAGAGACTGGGAAGCCACCAGCACCAGGGAGCACAGTGACAGCGTACACCTAACTGGGAGAATAAACAGAAAGAGAAAAACAAAGGAATCAGCACTAGAAAAAAAAATTATACATTGACAGAATTCAGTAAACACCTTAAATAATGGCTTTCAACATCAATTTTTTAATCTCCCAGATCAGAACTGAAAGATCGTAGCAAAAACAGCAAGAGGCAACCATCATATATTGCCTACAGCAGACATGTTTGATCCAAAAGGCAAGTCCTAGAACTAAACATCAAAGGATAGAAAGTGATGCTCTAGGAAACCGGAGCCTGAAACCAAGCAGGTGTAGCTAAATCATTTTCAGGCACAGCAGACTTCAAGCCAAAACTGATCAGAAAGACAAATTTGGCCACTACATACTGGTAAAGGGAACAATACAACAGAAGAGATAACAGTTATAAATGTGTATGTACCAAATGTTGGCATGCCCAACTTCGTGAAATAAATACTACTAGACATAAGGACAGGTAGACACCAGTACAAACATAGTGGGTCACTTCAACATCCCACTGTCACAATTAGAAGGTCAACAAAAAATTAGTAAGAAAATATCAGAGTTAAGCCACACCATTGAATAACTTAACTACTACTGTAGTACTACAAAATTCAACAGTCCCAGATAAATAACCTAATGAGGTTTTAGAAATACGAGTAGTCCAGATCTGAAATTACTAGAAATCACAACTGTCAGAGCAGAGAGCGGGGCATGGTAGCACACACCTGTAATCCCAGCACTGAAGGCTGTAGCAGGAGGATTGCTAGAAGTTGAAGACCCAACTGATGTACAAAGTGAGTTCAAGGCCAATAGGAACTGCAGAGTGAAACCCTTTCTCAAAAATTCAGAGCAGAAAATAGTAAAATTGAGAAGATCTAACATCCATATTCCTCCAACTCTCAATGAAATTGGAAGCTAGCATTACCAAAAGAAAGGCTTCACAAAGAAAACTAAGAACCAGTCTACTTAATTTAATTAGATGCAGAACTTCTCAATAAGACATTTCTTAACAGAATATAACAAATAATCAATACTCCTAAATCAGGTACAACAGATCACATAAAGAGAAGGTAACACAAGGGCTGGCCAAATAGCTCAGGAAATTAAAGCACCTGTAGGCAGGTGCAGAGGCCAGGTTTTCAATCCCCAGGCCTGCTGTGCTGGCCCCTCCCTTGGGGTGCACTGAGATGGCCCTTGAGACTGACAATTGAGACTGGGCATGGTGGTGCACACCTGTAATCCCAGTTCTTGGGAGGCTATAAACAGGCAGATCACTATGAGTCCTATCTAGTAGTGAGACCCTGAACATCCTGTAGGCCTTTCTCTAAAATCCCCTCCCCAAAAAAAGAGAGAGAGAGAGAGAGAGAAGGAAAGACAAAAATCACATCACTTCAATAATCACAGAAAGAATAGTCACAGAAAAAGCATTTAACAAAATCTAGCATCCATTCATAATAAAAACCCTGATACAAACCAATACAGAAGGACGTTATCTTAAATTGATAAAATCAGTTTATAAGAAACACACTATTGACGTCTTACTGAATTAAGAAAACAAAAAGCATTTCTTCTGAAATCAGGAAGAAGGCAGTAGTGTCTAATTTAATCACTCTTGTTCAGTACAGTACTTAAAACTTTACACAGCAAGGCTGGGGAGATAGCTCAACAATCTAAGTGCCTGCCTGGCAAGCACAAGGACCTGGGTTTGTACTACCTAGCGAGCCACTGGAACTGTGTGTCGTGGTGCATGCCTGTAACCCCAACACTGAGAAGGCTGATCACTATGACTCTGAGCTGTATAGCAAGACCCTGTACCAAAGAAAGAAAACAATATTTTTAATTGGGAAAAAAAAATCTTTACCCAGAGTAATGAGTGAAGAGAAAGAATTAAAAGGGATATGTACCAGGAAAGGAGGAAATCAAATGATTCTTATTTGCAGATTACCTGACCCTTTACATGGCAGACCAAAAACTCCCACTGAAAAAATGTGTAAAATAAATAAATTTAGCAAAGTAATAAGATGCAAAATAAACATACAAAAATCAAGAGTATTCCTGCATACCAACAATAAAGCTACCAAGAAAGAAATTAATAATCTCAGCCAGGTATATTGCATACACTTGTAATCCCAGCACTTGGGAGGTTGAGACAGGAAGATTGCCAAGTGTTCAAAAACATCCTGGGATACAAAGTGAGTTCAAGGCCAGCCTGAATTAAGACCATGTCTCAAAGAAAAAAGAAAAGAAAAAGACAAGGACAAGGAGGAGGAAGAGGAAGAGCAGGACGAGAAGAAGAAAATAACTCCATTCACAGTAGGTTCATAAAATGAATATTTAAGCATTAACCTGACCAAAGAAGTAAAAGACATTTGTAATAAAAACTATAGCATCCTGTAAAAAGAAATCAAAGAGCATTTCAGAAAATAGACATCCCCAGTTCCTGGAAAGGAATATTATTACAGTGACCATACGTCTAAAAACTGATTCTATAAATACAATCATAACTAAAATGCCAACATGTTTTTCACAAAACTAGAAAAAGCAATCCTTTTTTTTTAGGAGGGGAGAAGAACCGGGGATTGAACTCATGCCTTTGTGCTTGCCAGGGAAGCACTTATTCCACTGAGCCATCTCCCCAGCCCCATAGAAAAAGCAATCCTAAAATTTATACTGAACCAGAAGAGACCTACAGTAGTAGCAAAAGCAATTTGACAGCAAGTGCAAAGGAAGAGGAATCTTAATCCTAGATATAGCAAATCTGCAGCAATAAAAACAGCATGGTCCTGGCAGAGAGCAGACGTATGGGCCAAGGAGCAGAACAGAGGATCCAGAAGGAGTCTCAGGTACATTCAGCCATCTGATTTTTGAGAAAGAGACCACAAATATTTGAAGGAAAATTATCCTTTTTAACAAATGGTGCTGCAAGGGCTTGTTTTCCACATGAAGAACGGATCTAGACCAATATTGCTCACCCTGTACTAAAATAAAATCCAAATGAGCTGGGCATAGTGGCACATGCCTGTAGTCCCAGCACTCAGGAGGCTGAAGCAGGAGGATTACCATGAATTCAAGGCCAGGCTTGGCTACATGAGCAGGCCCAAGGCCAGCCTACACAACTAGTAAGACCCAGCCTAAAAAAAAAAAAAAAAAAAAAAAAAAAATGTATAAAATACCTGCTTATTAAAGCAGAAACAATCTATTGGAAGACAAAATAGGCAAAACCATTGAGGACACAGAAAATGGAGTTTATGAACAGAATACCAGTTGCACAAGAAATACAGTAATACAGAAAATGAATTGTTCAGCGGACTAAGCGCCTGCTTAGGCAAGTGTAGGGACTGGGGTTAGATTCCCGTGGTGCTGCTCCAGCCCCATCCCCAGGTACACTGAGCTGGCCACAGAGACCAGGTGTAGTGGCATATGCCTATAATCCAGTGATGGGGAAGCTGAAACAGAAGAATCACTATGAGTCCAAGCTGCATACTGAAACCCTGTACCAAATATATTTTTTGTACAGAATTAAAAAGCTTACAAACAACAAAGGAAACAACCAAGAGACTTAAGAGAGAACCTACAGAGTGGGAAGAAAAATTTCAGGCTACTTCTCAGAGGACTAATACTTAGAAAATATAGAGCACAAAAAAAAAAGTAATCTCTCAAAAGATCCAATGAAAAATGGTAAATTTAATTGAACAGGCCTTTCTCAGCAGAAGTACAAATAGAAAATAAGTACTTGAAAAAATGTTCAGCAATTTTGGCTATTAGAGAAATAACAGAAACACACTGAGATTCCATCTTTAGTGAAAATGTCATCAGGATCTCATAAGATTATGGAGAAAAAGGAACCTTCTACAGTGTAGATGGAAGTATAAAATAGTACAACCAACGTGGAAATTAATATAGAGATTCCTCAAAAAACTAAAAATAGAGATATTCCATTTCTAGTTATCTTCCTGAAAGAGTTGAAGACGTCATGTTACAGTGATACCTGCATACCTACGTTGATAGCAGCACAAGTTACAGTAGCTATATGGGGCCTGGCAAAGGCAGGCAGGGGGATGAATGCTAAATAGGAGGGAGTCATAGAGGGGGAGAGGGAAGGAAGGGGCAGAGAGCCAGAATACACCTCTCCAGGTCCTTTTTTCCCAGTGGTCTGCCTTCTCCAACCAGGCCCTGCTTCCCAACAGCATGCTCAGCTGTGCACTGACCAGTGGGCCAGTCCACAGGTGAGGACGGCTCCGCGGCGATCGTGGCCTCTGTGTCCATCACCAGGTGCTAAAGAAAAGTCAGCGTGGTGTGTATTCACAACAGGGTTGTGCTCTCCACAAAGGATACACTGAGTCATTTGATGGAAAATGGATGCATATTGTATTTCTTTATATAGATTTTTGTATGTAACAAACAGCAGCCATAGGGTGTGTGTGTGTACGTATATGAGGTGTTGTTAGAAGATACAATGTTTAAAATCTTTTTAAGTATTACAATAAAAGACACATGGCCATTAATCCTCCTCAAAATATTTTCCCTCTCTTTAAACACACTTGACCCATAATTCTTGCCACTTTCTGCAGGAGTTCTGAAGGGCCTTCATGACAATTACTGTCATGGCTGCCAAAATGTCCAGAATCAATTCGAAGGGTTTAACTTTCATTGTCGTTTTTACTTTGTGAAGAACCAGAAGTAACACACTATCAGACCAAGGCAGTAAGTCTGATGCGAACATGTGATGTTTTTACAAACCTACCTTTCTGTTAGATGATACTTGGCAGCAGTATTTTCTGAATTTTTAAAGTCACATCTCTTTTTTAAACATTATTTAAGTTTGTTGGTACATTTCAGTTATATATAATGATTACATTAATCATAGAGAATTTGTAGCTGCACATGATATAACTTGATTCTTTTCCTCTCCATTCTCTTACCCCCTTTCATTTATTTTTCCCCACTTTATTTACAAAATGTTTGTTTCCATTTTTCTCCTCTTCTCATTTTTTTTGCCCCCTCCACCTTTCTTAGTTCCTCTTTCTAGTTGAGCATTTCTTTCCTGTTTTACAATATCTATTATACATTTTGGTCCTTATTTACACTTTTAGTTTCTCACACCAGAAATATAATGCAGTATTTAAATGTGTGTCAGATTATTTCATTCTCTAAGAGTATGGTCTCAAGGTATCCATTTAGCTACAAATATCTCGTTTGTCCTTCTTTATTACAAACTGCTGCTATAAACATGGGTGTGCATATATCCCTGTGGTATGATACTTTTAATTCTTTGGAAGGCAGCAATGCTCACCACTATACCACCAACGCCCATACTTTTAATTCTTTGAAGAAAATACAAAGGAAAGGAATAGCTGGGTGAGTGCATACAAAGTCAACACTTGGAAATCAACAGCCTTCCTTTATACAAATAACTCAGTGAGAGAGAAATTGTGAGACAACCCCTTTCATGATAGCATCCAAAAGAATGCAATACCTAGGAATCAGCCTAACAGAGGAAGTAAAAGACCTCTGTGTTGAAAACAGTACTTGGAAAAGAAATTGAAGATGTCAGAAAACAGAAAGATATTCCTTGTTCTGTGGTAGGAAGAATCACTATAGTGAAAATGGCCATAGTTCTAAAATTGTTACAGATTTAATAGCATCGTGATCAATATTCCAACAGTATATGTCACAGAATTGAAGAAAATATTTCTAAAATTTGTTTGCAACTAGAAGAGACCTAGAGTCTTTAATATGGGCAAGAAAGGCAAGTCAGGGAGCATCACAATCCCTGACTTTAAATTGTACTCCAAAGCTACCATGACAAAAAGAGCAAGTAAAAAGCAGACCCAAAGATCAATGGAGTAGATTAGAAAATACAAAAAAAAAAAAAAAAAAAAAAAAAAAAAAAAAAAAAAAAAAAAAAAAAAAAAAAAAAAAAAAAACTCCAGGTATATCCTATCACATAAGTCCACTCATGAAAAAAGATTCCACAACTGCTGGAGAAAGTGACAGGAGGGATGGAATAAGTGTGTTTGAACCTGGAGTTATTTTTTTCATGGTGGAAAAAAAAAAGTACATAGAATTAGCCATAAGCCGGTCAAACACATACCTCCTTCTCTCCATGCCAGATCCCCACATCATGGCTTCTTCACCATGTTTGACCTGGTGCTAGTTGGCCTTGACATGTGCAGTGACCTCAAGGTGTGGTGTCCTGTCTTCATGCTGACTCAGGGGAACTGATGATGATGGAGTGCTCACATTCCTGGCCACAGTCCCCAGAGTATTTGGGCTGCCATTGTGCTACAGTGTCTTGGGATGGTGGAAGGTGGGTGACGTGTGCAGCTATTTATTGTGGTTATGGAGACCTCTCAGCATGTCCTCTGGAACCAAAATACTGTTGCTTTGGCTTAGGCTTCAGGAGGGGCAGGAGCTTTCTTTGCCTTCAGTGCCAACTCAAAAAAAAAAGGTGTTTGTTTTGTTTTGTTTTGTTTTAAGAGGAATCAATGGCCAAGTATCTTTTGCTATAAGAAAGTTTTCACATAAACATTCACTGTACTTTTCCGCCACCCCTTGGACGCATGCATATAAAAAGAAGGCCTATCAGGAGATGGCTCATGCAGTGGGAGAAGCCAACCAGTCTCACGATCTTCAAGGCAAGTCCACAAGCTGCAGGCACAAGAGAACAGATTGTGTTGTGCCGGTCTGAGGCCAGAGGCCAGACAACATTCGAGTGTTCAATACAGTTCTCGTCCATAGGCCAGCAGGCTTGAGGCCCAGGAAGAAGCTTCTGTCCAGAGAAGAAAAAAGTTAAATGTCCCAGTTTGAAGGCAGTAGAGACAGAACAGATTCTCAGAACAGCAGACCTTTTTTCTTTCCTGACGACTTTCACTTGATTCGGGAGGTCAATCTGCACATTCAGTGGGCTGATTTCACTGTTACTCTCATCCAAATGTATCTTTACAGAAACATCCAGATTGATATTTGGCCAAATATCTAACCACGGCTTGGCCCTCTCAAACTTGACACGTACGGTTATCTGTCACCCATATATGTAGAAAATCAGCAAGCATCCAATATTGTGATCTAGTTTTTAAAATTCTACCTACCAATTTATATAGTAACATATAAAAATTATTAAATAGGAGCTCATTTAGCATGCTAATAAGTAAGTAAAGAATCTTAAAGCACTGACCATAACTAAAAGGATTGAAAGCTGGGCATGCTAGCACATACCTGTAATCTCAGTATTTGGGAGGTGAAGGCAAAAGGATCACTGCGAGTTCAAGGCCAGCCTGACCTACGTAGTGATACCATGCCTCAAAATAAATAGGTATCACAGTATAATCTATAGTGAGTGTATAGTAATAGTATACACTCACTATAGTGAGTGTATAGTTAATCTTTCATACTAACACTTTTTGTTCTTTATGAGCGACTTGAAATAGTGTCTGCATAGGGCTCTATAAAATGATACATAGAATGAAGTATGGTACAGAGAGAACGTACTGTGCTGTCCTGAACTTCGTGTATGTTTAATTACGTTCATCAGACATGTATTAAATATCTACTACATTGAAGTTCTGTGTTAGCTGCTTAGCAGAATACTAAGATGTTTTACCAGAAAAAACGGCTGTTCAAGAAGATGAGAAAGGATTTCTGTAATACAGAAAGTAAATACAAGGTAATACTAGTTAACTGCTTTATTAGAGATAAAAGTAGAATATTGCTATGTCATCTAAGATAATGCCCTTTTGAAAGGTTTTATAGCACTGGGCATGCATGTAAATGGTGTTGAGAAATGTCATCTCTAGCTTTTCAAATATGGGCAAAACATCCATTGACAAAGAAAAGAAACCATTTTCTGTAAAAAGAATAATTTAACCAATCAGAAAGAAGCATGTGTCTTCCCCCAAGGTTTTATCTCGTGGTGCTGGGATCTTATATCATGATAAGGGAAGGCACAGTGACAGAGGGAAGCCTCTGTCAGATAGAGATGGAGGCAAGTCATTGTAATGTTTGAAAAGATTATTATAAAAATGTAGCTTTTCAGTTGGGCATGGTGGCACATGCCTGTAATTCCAGTATTTGGGAGGCTGAGGCAGGAGGATTGTTCTGAGTTCAAAACCAGCCTGGGCTACAAAGTGAGTTTGAGACCAGTCTGATCTGCATAAGAGTACCCTGCCAAGAGAGAGGATGTGAGAGAGGGAGGGAGGACAGGCAGGTGGGCGAGCAGGCACAGAGTAACAAAGGCAAAAAAAAAAAAAAAAAAAAATAAGACTAAGGTATGGTTGGTTCAAAAATGCATGCAATAAAAATTCAGTATTGATAGATATAGGCTAAAAGTTTAGCTCTGAATCCCTTACTAGGAAAAAAAAAGGGAAGGTGATTACTGCTTAAAAGATTAGCCATCCTCATTCTTAGCTGGTAATTGTACTTGTTTCTCAAGAGGAAGGAGGAAAAAAAAAAAAAAAAGCAGCACAAGAATCAGGCAAGAGACTTTTCCCAGCATCCCTTTTCCCACTGCCCTACATGATTTCTTCTCTCCTTTACTTCCCTGGCACAGACGACTGACGGGGCCCCTCTGTAAGGCCAGCCCTTCCTTTGTACATTTTCTTCTAACTCCACCTGGCTGCTCAACAGTGTCCTCTAACAGCCAATACTGCCATCTGTATGTCTGGTTTCCAGTTGCATCATTGCTATCGACATAAAAATATTACTGTCTTTAAGAAACAACACAAGTGCAAATTCCTTTGATCCTGCATCCTTCTCCTTATCTAGTCCTAGCTAAATATTTGTAGTGAGAAAAATGTTAAACCAAAACAGCAATTAAATTTTTTTTCATGTTTTATGCTGGAAAAATTCCAGTTCTTGTTACTGGTGAAATGCAAAATGAGAAAACTTCAGTATAGCAGACTGTGACAGTGTATGAAAACCACAGGTGATTAACCTGTTCATTCACAATTTCAGAATCAATCCAAGAGAAATACTTGAATGTACAAAATAACATTTTAACACTGAGACATAGTTACAATAGCAAATATTTGGAAAAAACTTAATTGCCTTTTAATAACAGATTTGTTAAATAATGTTATATCGCAGAATAAATGTCATTGCAATGGTAAAAAGGGATAAGCTCTAACCATTGATATAGAAACACCTCCATTGATAAACTAAAAATGCAAGGCACTGAGGAACTTCTAAAGTTTCTGAGATTATTTTTATTAATACATATTTTAATACATGGTGATTATAGTCATGGTAGGAGGTGGTACATGTACACAGTTCATTTTTCTATGTCTCTCCCCCCATCTCTTGGTCCCCTTCTCATTTGAAAAACATCTAATCTTAAATAAAAGCCATTAAAGTGATTATTCACAAGTAATGGGCTCACAGTTAGAAAAAATATGCATCCTAATAATTTCCAAACCAGGCATGAGGATGCACACCTGTAATCCCAGCACTCAGGAGGCCGAGGTCGGAGGTTCACTATAAGTTCAAGGTTAGCCTCAAAAAAGGTAATGATTTGCAGTCTTACTTTCTGTTTGTTGTTGTTTTTATGTATTTGGTACCGGGTCTCACTGTGGATATTGGACTTGTAGCAATCCTTCTACTTTCAGCCTCCCCAGTGCTGGGAGTACAGGTGGGCTGCACCACAGCCACACTCTTGCTGCTGGCTCAGTGGGCCTGCGGACAGGCCGGCGAGGCATGCGGTACCGGGGATCAGACCCCATCCCTGCATTTGCCTAAGCAGGTGCTTAGTTGGCTGAGCTATCTCACCAGCCCTTATTGTCTGTTTTAAGCTCTCATATACTTTATGCAAAATATAAAGTAAAGTTTCTCACATTCTATTCAGATATTCTTTGAACTAAAATACAGTAATGATGAAATATTTTATTCCTAGATCCATATTTACTCTCTTGGAATGACGCTGTATTGGGGAGCTGATCATGAAGTACCTCAGAGCCAAGTGAGTAGCCTTTTACATTTGGTGCACTCTTCACATCTGTACAGTTTTACATTTGTGCAGTTTTAAAATGTTCTTTCATGTAATTGTGTATTACAGCACATTAGCAGGCATTTCACTTTTTCTGTTTGTTTGTTTTGGAAACAAAGTCTCACTATGGCCTGGAACTCATAAAAATCCTCCTGCCTCAACCTCCTGAATGATAAAATTATAGGTATGTGCCACCTCACCCTGCCATATCCCATTTTTATACTGGTTGTTCATGTCACCCTTTAAGAGAGAATTAACAATATAAATACTAATGAAATTATTTTCAGAGTATTCTTAGAATTATACTTGTCACCCCCCAGGTTTGAATAATTCAATCTATGAAAGAGTTGGCCTCTTCAAAAATTATAGCCATGAAAATGGCCATATATTTTATTTCTTCTAATTTAATGCCTGCTAAGGATTGTAAATGATTGATGATCCATTCTTACACTGAAAATAAAACTCTTTTTATGCTAAAATTATGATAATGGAACTGGGAATGTAGCTTGGTGGCACAAGCATCTGCCTGGCAAGCACAAAGTCCTGAGTTCAATTCCCAGTACCAAAACAAAAAGCTAATAATAGTAGTCCTAATTCTGAGCCAGTGTATACAACATGAGAGAACATCATTACTTTTTTCTCTTGGCATTCAGAATCCTATCTTGCTACCCCTGCAGCAAAAGGTCAGATAGCAAGTTAGCTCCTTCTCAGCTCTTGGGTTTGGATGGCCGTTGGGCCACTTCCAGTCTTTTTTTTTTTTTCCTAAAGTGGTTCTGATTCTTGAATCAGTATAAACCTCAATATAAACATAGTAAATAGCAATTGAAAAATTTCAAAATAGTTTTATTTTATCAAAGCTAGGATATATAACATGTAAAATTGGATTTTAAGTATTTAGAAGTCAAGCTGGGCAAGGTGGCACATGTCTGTAATCCCAGCACTCAGGAGGATCATTGTGAGTTCAAGGCCAGCTTGGGCTACAAAGAGAGTTCAAAGTCAGCCTCACTGCATAGTGAGATTCTGTCTCAAAAAGAGAAAAATTAGGGACCAGCGAGATAGCTCAGTAGATAGCACAAGGGCCTGAGTTCAATCCCCAGTTCTGCCAAAAAGAGAGAGAGAGAGAGAGAGAGAGAGAGAGAGAGAGAGAGAGAGAAGAAAAGCCAGGTTCTTTAAAAAGAGAAAGTAGAAGAGGAAGGATGAGGAGGAAGAGGGAAAAGGGCAGAAGGAGGAGGGAGAAGATGATGTCATCAAAACAAGACTATTTTTTTTCTTACTAAATGTCAAAAGTAGCAAGTTTTTTAGACTTATACTCTCAAACATGTTAAAATCCATGAAAGATAATTCAACTTCATTTGATCTAATTTTATACCATCAGGAATAGTATAAAATCGAATTTTTATTGAAAGTGTTTGGTTGTATATCAAGAAGCCAAATCTGGGCTGGCCAGATACCTCAGTGGCCTAAAGTGCCTGCTTAGCCAGATCACAGCAGCCAGGGTTTGATCGCGAGCGTGCTATGCTAGCCCCACCCCCAGATCGTGCTGAGATGGGAGATTGAGTCTGGGCGTGGTGGCGCATACCTGTAATCCCAGCGCTTAGGAGGCTGAAAACAGGAGAAACACTAGGAGTCAGATCCACATAGGATCTGTAGACGCTATACTAAATATGTTAAAAAAAAAAACCAAACTTCATGTATAACATGATCAGTCTATAGTTAACATTTTAATCTCTTCTGATAACTGGAAATAAAGTCAGTATCAATAATGCATAAATCAAATGATAAACCTTATGCTTTGATCAGAAATTATCATTTTGGAAATATTTCATGTTAATTTGAAAGTATTCCTTATATGAGACAGACACTGTAGCATACACTAAGTTGTGACCCACTCCTGTGGAATCCACGGGAAAGCTGCAAATAGCTAAGTAGTTCACCATAGTGTGAAATGCTAGCTTGGAGGACATGGATAGGACTGTAGAAAAATAATTGAAGAGGCCAGTGAGGTGGCTCAGTGGTCTAACGCATCTGCCTAGGCACCCAGGGACCATGGTTCAGTCCCAGCCACCACATGCCACAGCAGCCCTGTCCCCAGGTTGGGCTGACTGGTGACAAGAAAAAGAAAAAAAAAAAAAATAGAAGTAAAGAAAAAGAAAAATAATTGGAGTTTCTGATTAACATTACAGGATAGGTACAGGTCTGAAGCCACTCCAAGTGATAACCTAAAAGATAAAATAATAACGTCTTGGATGAGAAACTGAAAAAGTCCTAAGTGGATGTAAACATTTTAATTCCCATCAGTGATTGAAAGTTCCCTATGCTCCGCTCTATATTGGATGAGAAGTAGATTGGGCGGTGCTAGGAGTCAACCCTCTGTCTGACCAATGAACTGCGCCTCCAGTCCCTTTGTAGCTGCTTCTGTTGTTTTGATTTGTATTTCTGAGTAATGATGTTGGCCACTCTTTCTCATGCTTAATGGCCATTTGGATATAATATTCCAAAAATTATGTTAACTAATAAAAATAACCTCACATTATTGGTTTGTCTGTTTCATCAGATAAGAACTTAGTTATTGTAATAGCTAAAATATTCTTTTGTGAAAATATCAATGTATTTATATAGAATGAGAATATATCTTACTGAATGTTAGAAAATAACTTATCTTCAAATGACATCTAGACAAGAATTGTTTTTCAAAATATTTAAATATTCAAAGAATCTCACTTCTACATCAAAACAAAGCAACCCAGCTGTTTTCTGTAATACTTTCTGAGAATACAATTTTAGCCATCTTCATTAATTTTTCTTTTGTTCATTTTTCTTTTTCTTTTTTTTTTTTTTAGCCAGGAAAAGATAAAATGCAACAAGATTTGTCTATGCTGATAGAGAAAGAATTCATTTTTTCCATTCACTTGAAATTTGTTGTTTCCTAAGATTTGTAGACAGGCTTTTCTCACATTAGAAACAAGATTAGGCTGACTTTACATGGCCTTTTGTTTGTTTGTTTCTTTCTTTCTTTTCAGCCTATTAAGCTTGGAGATCATCTCAATAGCATACTGCTTGGAATGTGCGAGGATATTATTTATGCTCGGGTTTCGGTTCGGACTGTCCTGGATGCTTGCAGTGCCCACATCAGAAATAGCAACTGTGCACCTTCATTTTCCTATGTGAAGCAATTGGTAAAACTAGTTCTGGGAAATCTTTCTGGGGTAAGCTACAATTCCAGTTAGTAAATATAACCACATTTAAAAATTAGTACCATATCATAAAATTTTCTTTAAAAGTAATTCTAGAGATAGCATTTTCTCAATGAAGACTTGGAATGGAAAATTGAATTTCTTATCCTATTGTTATTTACTTGAGATAATACTTAAAATTTAGAAGACTGTTGTTGTTACTTAAACTCCTATGTTTTATGAGAGCCAGTTTTTTTTTTTTTTTTAGCACTTTATGGCAGAAAATGTCATAGGATCATGTCACACTTGAGCTACAGGCGTCTGCTTTTGTCTTCCTAGGTATTTTCCCAAAGACTTTGAAAGTGGTTCTATCATTGTGAAATCATGAAGGAAAAAAAAAAATTATCGTGAAAAATGAACTTTAGGGCCAGCCAGATAGCTCAGCAGATTAAAGCGCCTGCTTAGGCAGAGTGCAGAGGCCAGCTTGCCCTGGGGTTCACTGAGATGGTGATTGAGACTGGTGGCGTGTGCCTATAATCCCAGCTCTTGGGAGACTGAAAACAGGAGGATCACTATGAACCTTGTAAACCCTATATTAAATACATGGAAAAAAAAAAAAAAAGAAGAAGAAGAAGAAAATGAGCTTTAGAAATATTTAAATACATTTTCTATTTCTTATTACCTGCTTTTTGGTCACTCTGGACCCTTGTAGATTTTCTCAAGCTTTCCCAACTTCTCTGGATGCCAGCCTCTAGCTAAGCAGGAAGCATCCATGCTGTTTCTGCCATAAGACTTGGGCCCTTTCTGTCTAGAAGTGAAGAATCCCAAGAATAGCAAACACTTATCTGACACTCTCCAGCTGCCTCCTGTCTCGTTTGCCCTACTTTGGGTACTGCTTGGTTTTTCATACCTCCTCTGCATCTAAACCTTATCTCCTCTTATCCATGGTGGTTTCTTTTTCTTTGGTTGCTGTAAATTTGTAGCTATCTCGCAGTGTTCCTGGCTCCTCCTTAATTCCTCATCTCAAGTGTAGTTCCCTCATCTTAGGTAGGCTGTTATATGGCTACAGGAATATATTGCACACTTCTAATTAATATGAAACAGGCTCAGGGATCTTCTGGACAAATGGTTTGTAAGCAATTTCCTCTTAAGCCTTTGCATTTCCAGGGTTGGGAATGTGTAGTCGAGGCTGAGTGATTGGGATTCTTGGCTGCCCTTTTACCTTCCTAACTATGGCAGTTCCCATTTTCGTTTGTTTTATTTCTACATGTTCCTTTGTTTGAACAAAGGTAGTTCATAAAAATATGTGAAAGCCCTTTATCCAAGCCAGTTTATCACTGCAGTTGATCTTAGCCAAAAGGCTGAGAAGGGTTTTTTTTTTCCCTACACTTTTTGCACATATAGTTTTATTAAATCTATGATAAAATAGACGTGAGAAAAAATATTTAAAAGAAATTAAATGTATTTTTGCTGTAGAAATTCTCAATGCCTTTAATACATGAGACTATAATATAAATCTTTAGGAGCAATGGGCACACAGACCAAACTTTTCTCAAACTTCTTTGATACTAGAGGTCTTCTCCCATGTACCTATGATAAGACTTATATTCTATAAACCATTCCTTTGCAGATGAGAAAATTGTTTTCACATAGCTTTAGGATTTAATTTTCTTATTTGTGAGTTCAGGGGTCTTTCAACTACACCACATCTTTTTTGTTTTTTTCCGGAACTGGGGATTGAACTCAGGCCCTTGCATTTGCCAGGGAAGTGCTCATTCTACTGAGTTATCTCCCCGGCCCCTTACACCACATCTTCTGCAAAAAGTTTGTGTTCTTTGCTAATTTAACTTCTGTAGTAAAGTGCTAGACATAGTTTTTTTCTGCCTTTCCATGAGGAAATAATCCTGTATAGGAATTTTATTACCTCTCCTATAATGGTTACCTCAAAGAGCTCCATTCCTATGAAATTTGGCATTTAGTTCATTTTAATATAATATTTATTATTTATCTGTAGTGAAACCTGAATTAAAGGAGATAGGTATATAAATAAAATATTTGAATGAGGTGCTCTTAAACTTTAATTTACTTAATCATAAAATGCAAATAAGGCTGTAAAAAACTAGCAAAAATTTTAATTATTAAATTCATGGGAGAATAAGATAGAATTAAATTTATAGAATAGTTCTTTGAGGTAAATCTTGTAGGCTAAATAGAAAGTGATCTCAGCAGAGAAACGCAGCCTTGCACAGCTGACATGAGATGGGAGAGAGCAATGGTAAGGTCCGGCCTGAGCTGAGCTTGAAGACTAGTGGGAGAAAAACAGAGACCAGCTGGAAGCCACTTGTAGAAAACTCGCACTTAAAAAAGACACACTTACTGATTCGCTATTTCTCCTCCACCTTTCCACTGTTCTTCCAAGTCACCTGAGTAACTGTAGCAGGTGTGTTCACTTGGTGCCAGGCACTATGTTACACACTTTGTGTGGCTTGTCCCATTTCTTTAACATAACCCCACCTGAAAAAGACATTTCCATCTAATTTTAGTGACAATGGAACTAAGAGCAAAATGGTTAAAACACTAAGACATTGCCATACGGAGGGTAAATGAGACCTTGTTGGCCGTGGGTGTCTCCACACCCAAAGCCTGTGCTTCTAGCTGTTACTTTCACTCAGACTGTTATTGTCCCCAGACGCTCATAGGATGAATTGCTCTTTCACTACTGTGAAATTCATTCTGAGTGGCCATAAGTCTTGCTTAAGATTAGTTACAACAGAATTTTTTTTTAAAAAAGTCAGCAGGGCAGTTTACTCTGCTTGCTGCTTACAGTGTTATAATATTTGACCTCAGTTTTGGTTATCTGTAGAATAATATTATAATATCTGTCCACATTACTGAACAGTGGTGATAATTATTTCATTATTATTGGTGAGCTGTTTTAAAGCTCTTTAGAGCTGTTTTAAAGTCCTTACAATTTTTTGCTATTTCTAAATTTATATCTAATATAGGGATATTAACAGCTACTACATGATATTGTTTGGAGAATAAACAACATTTTTTAATGCTATAAGGCAGTGACTGATGAAGAGTAACTATTCACATAATTGTTAGCAGTGCTTGGCTCAACGCGGGATTCCCAACTCCAGAGAACGCTCACTGTCTTTTCTCTCACTGACACTACAGTGTAATCTAGACTAACATTTATGCAGTTTAAAGGATTGCACTACATCAAAAATATTTCCTCTCAAGTATCAGAGGTAGAAATCATGCTAGAACTTGAGATATACTCACTTACACAGGTTTTTAATTGATACTGAAATGTTTCAATTATAGAAGATTTTAATTTCTTTTCCATTTTATATCTTGATATTTCTCTTCTAGTTATGTTCTAACTTTTCATCCTTAATATGGAGTTTGACCTAATTTGATGTGTTTTATTTTAAATAAATATACTTTGTTAAAGGTTCTTGATATTTAAAATTACCAAAATATTTCATGGTTCAGAGGTTATTGAATTAAATTTAATTATTATCCACCAATGTGTGCACTTAATTTAAAGACCACATTTCCCAAGTGTTCTGAGAGGCAAGATCTAGAAAATAACTTTTGAAAATAATTTAAATTAGTTTCTTCCATGCATATTTATAATCAGAAGAAAGTTTCATCATATCAAAATTGATTTGATTTTAAAATTTTATGATCTAATCATATAAATTAGTTACTGGCTCAGGGTAGAAAAGGATACTTCAACTTTACTGTTTTTAAAAGGAACTCAGTATAATTGCTACTGTCATCTGCCTAATTATGTTTCCAGTTGACAGGTATTCTTTGGTAATTGTTTTGCAAGTTTTCATTGCCTGAAGATGAGTTGGCCAGTATGGGCTATAAAAATCTTATCCAAGGAATACAAATTACAGTAAGGTGTGGAATCTCTTTGCAGTAGTAGTCAGCCAGTGCAAGACTTTCCAAAAGTTGTGATACTAGTGCCATTCCCTAGATAGTTACTGTGAGGCAAAAGGGAGATTCTTTTGTCAAACTTGATTTTTGATTACCTATGCACAGACGGATCAGCTTTCTCGAAACAGTGAACAAAAGCCTGATCGAAGCCAGGCTATCCGAGACCGGTTGAGAGGAAAAGGATTACCAACAGGTAAGAGTACAATAATAGGAAATTGGTAGGTTTTAACTGTATTATTTCTTCTATGAAATTATTTTTAGCAGTCTTTTTCTTTTTTTTTTTTTTTTTTTTTTTGGTGGAACCGGGGATTGAACTCAGGCCCTTGTGCTTGCCAGAGAAGCACTTATTCCACCGAGCCATCTCCCCAGCCTCTCTTTTATGAAATTATTTTTACCTGGCTTGGAAATTAAATAATTTTGAATAGGACATGGGAACAAAGTTGAAGCAAAACTCAGACAGAAACATTAGCCACATTAGTAAGTAAATCCATCCAAGTTATGTAGAAAATGTTAATACATAAGGACTTCCATAGAAATTATTTCCCTTTCCAGTATTTTTTTTATCAATAATAGCATCATTTATTGTTTCAACATGGTACTTTACATTAAAAATACATTTTAAAGTGTGACCAAATAAGCATGTATTTGTGAATATGAATATTGTTTCAGTAACCAGAATTATTCTTTCTACACTGACATTTTCAGTTTTAATTCTTTAATGATAATCATAAACCAGTAAATTGATCTCATCACTAATTTCATGACTTAAAGTTATCAAATGCTGCTTTAGTAAGTAAAAATGAATGAATAGTGGTTTGTATTTACAAATAGCATTTTATAATTATGAGTCCTACAGTATTTAGTATATACTTTTTTTAAGGAAATGCATGAGAACCCAGAAACAAGATGAACTCAGGCCCTTGCACTTGCCAGGGAAGCACTTATTCCAGTGAGCCATCTACCCCAGCCCCAAAATATGACTTTTTGATTTTGCCCATTAGGGAGGGAGGGAGGTGAGTAGGAGGAGTGTTCTCTTTCATCAGAGAAGTTTTTTGTTACAGTTTCTTTTTTCATTTATTTGGGGATATTAAAACATCATAATATACAACTAAAAGACCTCATCAACTAAAATTTAAAGACATTGTTCAACTACAAGTAAATAACCCTGGTGTCCTCCATATGTTACTTTTGAACTCTGTCACCAAGCTAAGGCCTAGATATGTGAGCTATCTGCCCTGCTTTATTACCTGATACTGCCACTGCTGGTAACATGGCTTCACTAAGCAGAAAGAATTTCCTGCCAGGCTTACAGTGAAAACCTACACCATGATCAGATCACCATGATAGTGCTTCAGAATTTTGGGTTTGTTGATTATACCAAGTGTTTTTAATGCCCTTAAACACATTTGTGAGGACAGATGGGGAATTAGGGAGCTTCCTGTAATACTGAAATGTTGTCTTGAAGTTAATTTCTACAGAGATGCTATGAATCTTTGGTCTCTCTGTCAGGGAGAGGTAAGGAATGATATCCAGTTAGGGATAATGTTATTAGTAGAAGAAAAATAGCTAGAGCACAGTACGCAAGGAAGATTTTTTCCAATTTAACTAAAATAAATATAGTATATTTCTAATAGTAAGACACTTTAAGTTCTTAAAATCTCTTACTGTATCTATTCAATGTGTATTCCTTGCTTTCCGTTTAGATTTTAACCAAAAGGAAAATTCTCCAAAAGGAAAATGTTTGTGGTTTTATTTTAAATTTACATTTTTATGTAATTTAATATTATCTGTGACCTCTGATCTCAGAGCCTCTAAAGAGATGGGAAATCCTCTTGTCACCATTTTTCCTATTTTGAAAAATTTGATACTTTTTATTATTTATTTATTTTTTTTTAATTTGATACTTTTTAAATAAGGATAAATCTAAAACATTTATGAGAGATCTTGTGGTGCCCCATTTTCAGTATTTCCTCTCAAAAGAACTTTTTCAAATCCCCCCTCAACAGATAATTATATGCTTAAGAAAGCAGTTTTCTTCTTTGAAAAAAGTGGTGACAAAACTTAAAAGTTTATGTTGTCCTCCTTCGGGATGGAGATGATTTTGAGGCATAGTTAAGGTCTTTTCTGGTGGTGGCCTATAGGCAAGAAAGGTGTATTATAATAGAAAAAGTAGCTAGAAAAGAAGAAAGCTAGGAAAGTAGTACCTATGAATTAGTTCATTTATCCTGCCTTCTCTAAAAAGAAAACTTAATGAATTATATCCATATTTTACTGAGCAACTTGCCCACACTGATGAATAGAATCGAAAGCTTGTATTAAAGCCCAGGCTTGTTGATAATAATAATCTTGCTGGTAGATTATGCTTCCTAAATTGAATTTTAAGGATTTCTAAAAGTTATGTACTCAGCCCATTCTGTTAGCATTCTTTTTGGAATCAATCTTACTAGGAACTATATATATGAAATAAGATATAGTCCTTATGTTATTGTCTACTTGGGAGTGGGAGTGAGGAAGCTAGTGGGAGTGATGTCAGATATACAATACAATGGAAATTGTTATACAGTGAGAAAGGTACTGGAATATACTTGCTTTTCGAGCATTGTCAGAGGAACAACTATGCCAAGATAGGATAATATTAAGATATGTTCCTTTCTGTAGAAACATTCTAGAGTGCCTCAGATAGCATTACTTTCAGCAAAAGCATTACCTCAATTTCCTATCATCACTATAGGTATTAAGCACAGCTATTAGATGTATTTAATTAGTCCAATGTTGTTCACTGCCTGTTAGGTAAAATTATCTTAATAGCCTAAACGAGATTTGGAAAATATTTGAATAGGAGTATGTGATTGAAGAATGGTACAAATGCTAACATGCATTTGTACCTATATACCTATGTAAAGATGTGTCTCTTTTTCTTCCAAAGAACAAACAAAAGCAGTGCTAGACTAATGAACCTAATTCAGAAAGTAGAATTTAGCTCAAAGCTTCTTTCTTAACACCTTCTTTTCTTTTCCATCAATACTGTTTCTTTTATCCTTTTGTGATTTCTAGCCCATACAATTCTACCAAACCCATCTCTGACAGATGTGTACCTGTCACTCTGACTCTTGTCTCATACTTCCTTAACTTTGCTTAGTTTCTTCAGGAAGATCACTACTTTCCTAGCTTTCTTCTTTTCTAGCTACTTTTTCTTTTATAATACACCTTTCTTGCCTATAGGCCACCACCAGAAAAGACCTTAACTATGCCTCAAAATCATCTTTTATAAACACAAATAATTGTCATGAGGTTTTAAAATTACCTACCATAGTCAGATTGTCAAATGTAGCAAAATCATAGCTAAATTTGAATATCTTGTAGAAATAAAACAAAGTTACAGCAAACTTTCAAGTAAATTTTCATTTTCTGTTGCTTTCTTTAAAATTGCAAGTTGTTAGATTTTTAAATATATATGGAAATGTTTTCATATCTAATTAATTTGTACCAAAATAATAATCCAACATATTTAAAACATATTTATCTAAGAGCTAGCTATTAGCATTTAGCTTTAGGCCCTATATTGGCTCTTTAAGATACCATAGCCCATGAGTATATTGTCAGTACATACTAATCACCTAAAAGAGAATAATATCTGTTTACATTACAGTGAAGCTAGAGTAGACTTCTTGGAGCAAATCATATTAAAATAGAACTATTCAATGAGAAGAAACCAATTGTGAGAAAGATCTGAAGTAGTATTCAGAACAGCAGAAAAATATGTGCTGTACAGAGACCCTTATGTATTAAGAACACTTAACAGAGAAATTTATAGCCTGGATAAAATTAGGGAAGTAGAAACAAAACCAAAAAAGATTTAAGTGGCAGATCTAAAAAGTTTAAATTTTAAAGTGCAGTGTAGTATGTCTTTAGGATTCATTAAGCAAAATAGTGACATTGTGGAATTCATATTTCAAAAAAAAATATTTGGGTTGCTGAATGGAAGACAGATGAATGAGAAAGTTGATGCGCCAGGAAACCTGTATCACTGCAGTGATATAACCAAATGATAACGCTAACTTGGACCAAAGCGGTAGCAGTGAAATTGGAATTAAGCCCGCACGAGAAATTAAGACATCTTTGGGAATTTAAATAGCCAGCACTTACTCATGAATATGATAGGGGCCCTAAAAAAGATGACACATTTAAGGATGGTGCCCATGTTTCTGTTTCGAGCAACCACCTGGATAATGGCATATAACAGAAGCTGAAGGACAGTCAGCAGCTCTGGATGTGGGAAGCAAGAGATCTGCTTTAAGCATGTACAGGTAGAGGCGCTTCCAGTGGTCAATGCTAAGCGTATAAATTTGAGAGTAGTCAGAATATGAATTTGGGAAGGGTTCTGATTGATTTGGTTATGGAGATATTATACTATGTTTATTTACTAATGGAACCTCGAAATGGAATGATGGTGACATAAGCAGATAGTATAGAAGTTAATAAAAAATAAAATCTTTGTTAAAAAGAGATGAGAATCCAGAATATATACATTGGAGATTGGCCTTCAGCTGACTGGAAATTTCATCCTTGCAGCAACAGGAAAAAGATATGCAGACACAGGTAGAATTAGTCATGATGAAGTACTTCTCTGACAGCTTTTGTTTTCTTGCTACAATATGAAACAGGATCATCAGCTAAAAGAGTAGAGATTTAAAGGTGAAACTTGAGAAATGAGAAGTGAAGTAGTCCCTGCTGTTAGCACCTAGTATTTGCCTGTGCAGCATGATCAGCTGTGTGTTTGTGGTGTTGGTAAAATATCCACTTGATTATAAATTTGTTTCAAGTTTTGACTACTTGTTGATAGCCGAGGTAGTAGAAGAAGGCAGATGGTTGCATTGATCTGTGGCTTATGATTCTTGGCTCTTTTCAGTTATTCTCTAATCTATTAATGTTCCCTATCAATTTCCAAGAATATCTCTGTTCTGTAGTTAATACATTTTAAAGTAAATAATTTCAAGTGTGGCTCACTTAACAATATAACTTCTCCATAGCATCAATTTATCAATTTTCAAGTTACACTGGAAGCTGGAGTCTATAACAGTCTGCATGTTCTGTGTTATATTTTTTGGTGTTCTGCATATGGACATTATTCATATTTGCAACTGAGTAGTTCTGTAGAGGAAAATGAGACAGAAGAAAAGTATAACATTTCAATCTGATTCTTAAGCATTTGTTGCCATTCTGAAAATAATTTTTTTCTAAGATTTTTTTATTAAGGTAAAATTTATGGTGATGGAATGTTCATAGTTGTTATTCAGAAGACAAAATTAATGTCATCAAATGAGGGAAACCATCAGTGTTTATGGCCTGTTGGGTTAGTAACTATAAGATTTTTTTTTTTTTTTTTTTTTTTTTGCGGAACCGGGGATTGAACTCAGGCCCTTGTGCTTGCCAGGGAAGTGCTTATTCCACTGAGCCATCTCCCCGGCAACTATAAGATTTTTTTTAAATATTTTTTCTAGTGGTAAACAGTTCTGATTTTTTATTGTTGAATCTGTATATTCACAAGATTAATATCTAAATGGATGTTTTTAGTGAGATTCCAAATTTATAGACTGATGCCTTAAAAACAAGTAGAATGGGTTACTGGGTTTGTTTGTTTGGTTGGTTGGTTGGTTGGGCAGAACTGGGGATTGAACTCAGGCCCTTGCACTTGCCAGGAAAGCGCTTATTCTACTGAGCTATCTCCCCAGTCCTGGGTTACTGGTTTTAAATGTTTCAGAAACTGTAGAATAAGTCAGAATTGGCATTCTATTCCATTTGGCAAAAATTAATATATTTTTGTTGTTGCTGTTTGTTTTTGAGACAGGGTTTCACTCTGCAGTTAGGCTGGCATTGAACTCACAGTGATCCTCCTCCCTCAGCTTCCTGAATGCTGAGATTACAGGTGTGCACCACCACACCCAGAAACATTGTGTTTTAAAGAGGGAAAACCTATCTTAGTACATGATGGTCTGCCATCAAAGAATTTGATTTCTTTCATAATTTAAATTACCTGAATTTCAAACACTATGAAAATGTTTGAAAAACATATCTAATTCCAATAAAATTTTGAACTTAAAAGTTTCAAATGCTATAATCTTATTTTAAGAATTCATTGTGTCTCTTTCAAATATATTTATTTAAAAGACCGGGATATAGTAGGTTTTTATGATCAAGTAATACATGTTTAAGTTATACGTTTAGAAGTTAATGGAGCACGTCATATATTCAAATATTACCCTCAATCACTTCATGAATAATCAATATTGAAACAAAGCAGATAGTATTAACAACTTTTATCTGTGTTTTTAGAGCAATTAATTTAACTTTGGTAATCAAATGCTGCTCAGAGAGTAAGTTCAGGATCCTGTTTATTAGATAACAGACATTGGGCTGGGAGTATACATCAGTGTGCGTGTATGTGCTAGGTCCTTGGTTTGATCTCCAGCACCATAAAAATGAGATGAGAAATAGAGGGAAGGCATTGGACCATGAAAAGCTATGCAGTCATAGCATGTCTTTCTACTTCTATCACCATCACCATCGTGCTGTTTCATCTCTGATCTACCATTGATAGAACTGAGGAAATTACCAACTTTCATTGTCAGTAATGGGTTACAATCCTATTTATTATCTAAAAATTCCATGTATACATGATAGATTCTTATCATTCCAGGAAGAAGCCCTGCTTCTGATGTACTAGACTTACACAAGGCTCCATTCTCTCATCAAACCTTTCTTAATAAAGGGCTTAGTAAATCTATGGGATTTCTGTCCATCAGAGACACTCAAGAAGAGGAAGATTATTTCAAGGACATTTCATCAGATAATAATTCTGGACATGAGGATTCTGAACATACATATTCCTCAGATCAGTTCAAAACTGGTGACCCTCAAAAGAAGGCTGTTCCTGGCATTGATGTGCTTCCTAAAAAGAAGATTTGGGCTTCATCCATGGACTTGCTGTCTTCACCTGACAGAGACTTCTCTCCTGGAGAGATCAACAGATACCAGCACTGTCACCCTGATGGTGTCACAGGGCAAACTTCAACTACTCCTAGGAAAAAAGAGGCCAGGTACTCTGATGGAAGCATAGCCTTAGATATCTTTGGCCCTCAGAGAATGGATCCAGCGTGTTACACACGAGAATTGCCCACTTCCTCAGCAATATCAAGTGCTTTGGACAGAATTCGAGAGAGGCAGAAGAAACTTCAGGTTCTAAGAGAAGCCATGAATGTAGAAGGTTAGTAATTTTGTGTGTGTCTGAGAAAGAATTGATCTAAAATATTTAATATTATGTCTTGAAATAAACAGTTATTAAATCATTCCACAAGTCTTATTTCCACTGCAACCTTCTGAATCCAGTTTACATTGACTTCTTCTGCCATTTTCATTCTTCCTCCACCAACACCCTGGTCATGGACTCTGCTTCTGCGCAGTTGTCCTTGTACACATGCCAGTTTCTAATCATTATATATGCTCCCTTGGTTTTGAAGGCCATGCATTTTTAGATTATAAGCTTTTCAAGGGCAAGGGGTATGTTTTCTACCTCTCTCATGGGAGGCTTCAGGAAGTAGCTTTCTCATGGGAATGAGTAGCAGCAAAATCTGGTGTAATTTTGAAAAAATCGCAATCCCAAGCAAGTGGAATAGTGCATTGGCACCATAGCCACCATCTTAAAAATACATTTCAGGGCACAACTCTAGGAAAGTATGATTTCTTTCAACTGAAATAAAATTTGGAATCTATACTTCTATAAATCATAGTGATAAGATTTATAGGTTTAGAGTCAGCCTAGATTAGAATTAGTTAGGTGATCACTTCAAGTCTAAGTAATTCCATCTAGAAAACAGGCCTGAAAAAATAAGTTAATAGAACACTCTAGAGGGATTAAATTAATTACATTTTATAAAAACAACTTTATACATGGTAAATTCTAGCTGGGCATGCTGGCTCATGCTTGCAGTCCCAGCATTCAGGAGGCTGAAGCAAAGTTCAAACCCAGCCCAATCTAAATGCAGAATTCAAGGCAGCCTGAACTACAATGAGACTCTTTGTCTCAAAAGAAACAAAAATAAATAGATAATAGATAAAGGGTAAATTTTTATTCCAGGGTTGTACGTCATTTCAAAAAATACTTGATTCATGAAAAAAATGAGTACATTGAATGAAATTAGGTACTAGACACAGGAATGGAGCTATGTTTAAAATATATGAAGAGAATTTTCAATCGCTTCTATATACTTTTTAAAGATTAAAACTGCCCTTGTCTCCTAGACAAACCATGTGACATAGCTAATTAGAGGGAATTTTTTGGTGCTTTCTAGTTCAAAGAGAAGAGTGACACAATTAGGGAAAATCTTTAAGGTCTGTTGTTCCAGTATAATTTATTCAACTCAAAAATTACTTTTAAAATATTCTGCTAAAAGCCTGTTGCTCTATTATTTAAGTTTAAACAGAGCTGATTAATCAGAGTTGTAATTTACTAAAAGAAACTTGGCAATTTTGTCAATTCAGCAGTTACAGATGAGGAAAACTGTTTGGAATTATGGAAATTACTGGATACTTAATTGATACTGTGGGTTTGCATAATAGTATAGAACTTTGTTTTATTAGTGCTGAGGACTGATCACAGGACCTCACTCATGGTAGGCAAGTGCTACTTCAGTTGAGCTGCACCCCCATCCTTTTATTCTTATTTTGAGACAAGAACTTACTAAGTTGCTCATACTGGCTTTAAGCTTAGAATCTTCATGCTTCAGCCTCTCAAAAAACTAGGAATATAGACATGTGTCACTGTTACAGTATAACATGCATTTTCAAAACCACTAGCCAAATTTATCAAGTGATAATATCTGTTGTTTATCTGAAAAGATTAAAAGTCTTACAAAGGAAGAAATTTTAAAAATTTATTCAGAATTTCCTATTTAGGATTGGAAATAGTAACAAGAGCAGGCAGTTCTCTTAGCTTAAAACTTGCTTTTCGAAAGTTATGTATAACACCTATTTGTTGTTACATCACGGCTGCCATCAGAGTACTTTAATGTAGGCTTCTCATCCGCATCCCCTCATGGAGACATCAAGTTGTTTTTTGGTCTTTTTGTTTGTTTGTTTTTTAAGGGAAGAGCCTACTGGGTCTCTCTACTAGATCCACCTGTTTACAGTCTTCCAAGAGATGGGATTATAGGCACACACCCCAGCTCCCTCTCTCAGTTGCCATTTCAGTGTACCCCAGGGGTGAGGCTGGCACTGCAGGCCCAGGGATCAAACCCCCAGCCCCTGTGCCTGCTTGCAGGCACTTTAGTATCCTGAACTATTTAGCTGGCACCAGAGACATTAAGTAAAGAAATTTTGTCTACTGTGGAAAAAAAAAAAAAAAAAAAAAAAAAAAACAGCCTTCAGTGTTTCAAATAGCAAAAACCATAATGATCCTAAAGTCTAAATAGTGAAGACACATACCAATCCAGATGAATACTTCGACCATTGTACATAGGTTATACACTATCTTTTCTTAAAATGTTAATGCTAAAGACAAAATTTCTAATGTTCGGAAGTGTGATTTAGTTTCAAAAAGTTATTTTCTTTAGTATTTGGTAAATTAATGATATTATGAATTAGTGACATTTAGGGAATTGTTTTTATACTTAAACCTTTGTTTGAGAATTAAAAAGGAAAGAAATCATGCATTGTGGAAAAATGTTTAATCTGTTAAATTACAGCATAATTTTCTATTTGACATATTTTGTTTAGGAGGTTTTTATCTTAATTACCTATAACAAAACATTTTATACTCTTGTATTATGTGATCCTACTATCTAATCAAGTAATGTATATATACATATGTAACAGTTTTGTTAACATTAACACAATTCAACTAGAACAGCTCCTTTCTAAATATGCATATATAAGGGCTGGCTAGATAGGTCAGTGACTAAGTGCCTGCTTAAGCAAGCGCAGGGACAGGGGTTCAATCCCCAGCACCACATGCCCACCAGCCCTGCCCCCTGGGCTCACTGAGCTGCCCCTGACACCGGGTGTGGTGCATGGCTGTAATCACAGCATTGGGGAGGCTGAAAACAGAAGGATCACTAGGAGTCTGAGCTGCGTAGTGAGACCCTGTACCAAATACATAAAAATAAATAAATATGCATATATATCTGCAAAGATGATCCATAGTGTTTGTCAAACCTTATTTGCCCCAAAGGTAACTAGGATTTAGAAATTTTAGATTTGTTACAGGGAATAACATGCAAAAGAAAAGCTTCCTTTTTAAAAATAACAGATGCTTTGAATTGTTGAATATAGAGCCATTTCTATCCTGGAACCATTTTTTGCTATTAATGAAAATTTTTCTAAGGCATGTTCATGTTTTGTCAGAGGATATTTTAAAATTCAAGTAAACAAAACTAGTTCTACCAAAAAGAAAAAACTACTGAATAAATTTTGCAAGTGCAAGGGCCTGAGTTCAATCCCCAGTTCCACAAAAAAAAAAAAAAGTACTGAACAAAATTGGAACATGTTGGTTTATTGTGAGAATCCATCACCTTCAATAAGCTGCCATACAAAAAATTTAAAAAATAAACTGCCCTCATTATATTTGCAGGTAGTAATTAATTGTGCTTGCTTGAGAAGAAAAGCATTGTTTAAAATGAATGTTTGTGATTTAGAAGTCAAAAGGAATAATTCTCATTGGTTATTTAGTTGAATAACTTGCTGGTACTATACTGTCTTTTTCTAAAAATGAAGCAATTTGTGTTAGGTGTGAAAATAATAGTGTAAACGCATGCAAATTCCATGTATCTCATTTAATTCTTGTAAAAAGGCTCTGTAGTTCCCTTTCATGTGTGATAAATCATGCAGAACAATGGACATCACTACACATTGATATTTCTAATATTTGGATTTTTTTTTTACTATATGTATTTGATACAGTATGTAACTATGCAGCTTGGACTCAGTGATCCTCCTGTTGTCAGCTTCCCAGTGCTGGGATTACAGGCCTGCGCCTCCACACCCAGTCACAGTGGCTGGCTCAGGGTGTTCCAGGGCAAGGCCAGTGCAGCATGTGGTGCCAGGGCTCAAACCCCTGTCCTTCTGCTTGCCTAAGTGGGTACATAGTCTGCTGAGCTATCTTGTTGGCCCTAATACATCTAATATTTGCATTTTAAAATAAATGTACTATATAAATTTTGTAATCTTTAAATTTGTTAATTGCTAGTGGATCAAAATAATTTAGAATCAGGTAAGGTCTTAGGTTACACGTTACCCAAACATAGTCTTGGTCTCAGGAAGAGCTAGTAATTTGTTCAATGTAGAATATTCATCATTTTAGGAATTGTAGTTTCTCTATCGTGGATTTCAAAGTAGCAGTCTAAAAATTTCGTAGCACACATTACTTCAGTATTTTTAAAGAAGCATTCCAGTGATTGCTGAGCTAATGTAACAATCAGGAAATTGCTGCACTTCAATTTGTTCGTCTGGCTCAGTGAGAAGTCACTGAACTAGACAGCATGATTGCTGTCTTCCCTTTCAGGTGTGAGCCTCTTGGAAGTAGTTTTTGTGTGAGTCACCTCCACAGTGTCTCCTCAGCTAATGGCATCTGCCAGCCAAATAGTACAGTAGATACCAGTTTTAAAAATCAAAGCTTTTGAAGCTGAGAGGGGTCTGGCTACTATTTTTATCTGAGCAGCTCATGCTCAGAGAACCAGAAAAATAGACTAGTTTGCCAAATGACATACATAATTCATAACAGTCCTGTAATTTTAATTGAGATCTCTTGAGCTCTACTGAAAAACTTGTCCACCATATGCATTTTAAAAAGAGATCACATGTGTTTCACGTTGTTGGGAAGACATTTTTTACTGCCTATGAAGTTGAACACTGAACTAACCACCTAACAAAACCCGTAAGTCTCTCCTTAGTAAAATTTTATGTATAATTTTCAATGCATTGACACAAGATAGCATTAAAAAGACTAAATGAGATTTTTTTTTATATTTCTGAAGTAAATTAAACTATGGAGGCATAAAGATAGACCTTCATGTGGCTAGATATACTTTATAATTGTGTTTTGATGAGGTTTGACCATGGTATAGCTTGAATGTAGCTAACCCAACATCTGATGAGATGAGGGTATGAACTCTCAAAAGGCAGTGTTTGGTAGTGTTCATGCGTACCTCTTTGGTAACAGGTGAGAGGAACAGAAAAGATACCAAGAAAGAAATTATAGTTGAAGTTTAAAAATTAACAGTGTAAGATTATTACTATATTAAATTAACAACACTTAAGCATTCTGATCTCTTGATAAAGCAATAGGGAAAAAGATAAAAACTTAGATCTCTCTCTTTATCCCCTCCCTTTCCTCCCTTCCTTTTGGTTCCTTTCTCTCTTCCTCATTTACTCTTTCGCCTTTTTTCACCTCAGTATAGGACTATATCTTTTTTTCTTTCTTCCTTATTCCCAGCATGTTCTTTTCCACCTCTTTCTACTGTTTCTCCAAACTGGGGAAGTTATGAGTTTTCTAGTAGGAGTATGCCTGACAAGTGTCCCTGTCTACCTTATGATGCAATCACCCCACACACTGTGCTCATTGCTCTGGGTTTGGCAAGAGATTCCTCATTATGAGAGATCAGCTTGGAACTAGTACTCTGACTATGATATGATCGGCACTCCCACATCCTGGGTGGGGACCATGAATAGTATTTTGCTTCCAGCAGTTGAAACTGCTCTGCATTCTTTACAATACAGTATCATAAAGGAAAATGTGACAGTGATAAAGCTATTGTCCACAAAAGAGGCTATGGTAGATGTTACTTATTTAATGAAGGATTAGTCAATTCACCATGCCTCAAAATTAAATACTGTTTCCTTCCTTCAAGTGCTATGCCCTCTGGTCCTAACCTGATTTTGTTATCCTGGTATATCCCTATAAAAACATCTTAAGATCTGTACAACTACAATATATAAACCCTTAATGGAAGGAGCATTCCCTTTTCTATGCAATCCAACTCACTCGAGTTCTAGATATTTGTGACATGGCTCATTATGCCACCGAGGAACTGGTTTATTTAAATTTACCAAATTGGATAAATTTGGCTATTTATTTAAATAGCCATACTGGACCATGTGGCTTCAGAACAGTCCTGTAGAAAGCTATTCCAGTGTACAGGATGAACACTCAATTAAGGAAGCACTTGTCTAGAAGCATTTGAGAAGAGATGAGCAGCAAATTGTTTAAAGAACACAACTGGCAGTAGGACACAACTGATGCCTCTTACTCAAGTGGAAAAACTGACGTTGCATTTTCAAACAATAATGAAAATTAAATGTGAAACCATTACAAGCTGTCTAGTATCTGCATTTATAGCAGTGTAGCCCTAATTTTTTTTTTTTTTTTTACTTAGAAAATAATATGCTACTTTGTTGGATAGCAGGGCCCTAATTTAAATCTACTCACAATATTATTTTTATAGGTCCATTTTTGGGCTTTAACTTTGCCATCTATGAGAAGTAGCAAAGAAATACTGTAAATGGGATTTACTAACAATGAATATTATCACAGTTTTTAAAATGCAGTGATTTTAACCTCAAAAATACAACTTAATTTCATCCCAGGCCCTATGTCTTTGTGATGCAGTTTCCCTCTCTGCCAGGCAAACCTGAATACCCTTCTTTGTTCTGCCGCCTGAGCACCAGAAAAACTTAGATTCTCATACATTATTCCATGATTGTGCCTCTTGACTCATCTTTTAGCATTTATCACCTTTCTTACTTTCCTATTCTCCCTCCTTCCTGTTTGCATGTATATAGAGAAAGGAGTAGATGTGCATATGTGCACAAATGTGTATAAAGAATTATGTCTACCTACCTGTCTGTTTGAAAGTCTTTTTAGATTTCTATGCTTTTATTCATTTAGCCATCCCTCCTTAAGACTGTCAGGTAGTGCCTGGTTCCGAAAGCCTTCATCTTCCCAGTTTAGAGTGATGGCCATATTTTTTCTTTTGGACAGCTTCTTGGTCCTCCTATAGAGCTCAGAAAGTTGACCTAGTCCAACTCATAGTCATGTTCTTAGCATCTTGCATTATACCTGTGCACATATAGTAAGTGCTAAATGTTTGTTAATACAATATGAGTGGCTGTTAGGAAAATTTTAGTTTATTCAATAATAGTTTTCCAGATATGAGTATAGTAATAATTTCTACTCAGTTATATATAGTGAGGACAAATCCCACCTTTTCTGCCTTGTCCTACAATTAAATCACATACAAATCAATTATAAGCTAAAAACTAATAGTAAATTCAATCAGTTTCCTATAAACTCTATAGTCTTCGAAGATTCTAGAAGGATCAGGGAAATAAAACAACTGAAAATTCTGCAAGATACTATAAGAGCATGGGCTTATGTCATTTTCCAAATTTCTGATTACTACCTTGCACAGGATTGGCAGGGATGGAACGGGAGGTCATTTCTTACGCTATGCCTGCCTCCACACATTTGGCATAGATCAGTTAAGAATTTACAGAAAGTTTCTCCATATGCCCTTATTCATCTGCAGTTTACTTGCGTATATTCACAGTTGCATGAGCTTTGCTCTTCCAAGTGAAAAATGTTATTCATCATCTCAACCGTTCAAGGTACTTAGATCATATTCTGTTCTAAAGTCTGGAACACATAAGTGTCATTTCTACTCTCCAGAAGTTAAACTCCTAAAAAGAAAGCTAGAGCAAAACACTTAATATATGAATACATGATGATATTACTTCCATGTCTCTGCTTTGTTTGAAAAATGAAAGTTTTTTTTTTTTTTTAATTTGTTAGAGTTCATATCCTTAAAAACGTAATTCTTCAAGAATATTTTATAGTTCTGAACCAGGGTGAAGTCACAGTATAGGTAGAGAAAGGCCAAGCTAAAAGCAGTCCTGTAATTTCTGTTACTGCCATTGCCTTAGTTGTACTTTCCACATTTTGCTTGTCTGAGCATGAATACGTGTCACTTGTAAATGATGTTCGTAAATTACAGTTTGTGCTGGCTTGTATTTACTTCAATGTGAAAATTGCAGGCTGAAAATAGCTTAATGTAAGCCTAAAATATTTTCCAAGCCTTCATAATTGGACTCTAAACATTTATAGTGTTTGTGGTCACATGAGCATTTTCATATATTTAAATGCTAAATGCATTATGTGATAGTGAAAACTGTGGCTCTTGGTTGTCCAAATCTCAGCAAAACACTAATCTCTGAAAACTGCTGTTTATTTTTGCTTGTAAAGAGCCTCAATAGGATTATGGAATTACTATGAATTTTTTTCAGATGATAGGTTATGCTTAAAGACTAATAAAGTATTTGTTAAGTTTTTTTACCATAAATTTTGGCAAAATAGTACATAATAAATAATGATAAAATAGTTTTAGAAATTAAAGGATCTCTTGGATTTTGGGAATACTATTTGATTACAGAATCTCTATAAATGGACTTCTATCCAAATCTTAATTCCTTAAGCCATTCTTTAAGTCCCTACTTTTTATTCTCTCATTACTGTTCTACATGATACTTTTAGAAGAAGAGAATATTGTCAGATAGATAGATAGATAGATAGATAGATAGATAGATAGATAGATAGATATAGACAGATCTATTTATTTGTGTGTATTTGTATAACATAAACCTGAGCTGATTTTACCCTTCCATTTCCTCTTTTGTACTCACTAGTATTTCAAAATTGTGATTTTTTTATTTTTTTGTATTGAGGATTGAACTCAGGACCTTGCACTTGCCAGTCAGGTGCTAATACCACTGAGCTATCCCCCAGCCCAACATTGTGATTGTTTTTTTCATAAAATTCTTTCTTCATAGGAAGTCAAAGAAAGGAAGACAACCTAATGAAGTGAGGAATAGTCATGATTCTAAATGACCCCTCATGCAATGATTTGTATGTTGTAAGCTTCATTAAGAAGTATGCTCACTGAGAAAAGAAATTTTCAAACCAGTAGTTAAATAAGACTAGCCTTATCCCACAAAAAGCAAATACATTCAGTTCTGCAGTTGTAATGCTGAAAACGCCAATTTTTCCTATTTCCACTTCCTAACATTGCAATGAAAGTAGCCACGTTTGTGTTTTATAAAATGGATCTTTGTTATTCATGGGTCCATTGCACATGATTCAAGTCTTAGCATTCAGAAAACTTACTAATATTCTATAAATATGTAAAAGCATCTTTTAGCTCAAAAATGGTATGACAGTTTCATGTTAAAATAATATCATCAGTTTCTGTTGACTCTAGGAAAGAGTATATGAAGACTTATGATGCTGTTTGTTATATGCCTGTTTGGATCTTTGTATAATTGTTGTTGTTGTTGTTTTTAAATATCACTTCATTGAGATGAATGGATAATGGAAATGTAGATTTCATATACAGTAGAAGGATAAACTTGAGACATTTTAGGGTAAATGGGTATACTTTGAGAAGCATATAATTTTAAGTGAAATAAATTGGACACCTGTTTAAGTAGCAAATTGTTTCTCTTGTGTGAGAAACTCAAAGGGTACATAAGGAGCAACAAGGAGGATAGATACTGGGAATTTGGGGAAAAATGTTCATCTGGGAAAAGGAACTGGGATTTAAAAAGAGTGAAAGGAAGACAGCAGAAATAAAAGTTTTGTAAATGGTAAAGGTAAGATGGATTGAAGAAGGGAAGAGGAATGTGGAAAAAGAATTAAGATATAGTATACCTAGGTACAAATTTTGTATGATGAATGTGATCATTATGTATCATACAAGGTACCAATACTTTTTTTTTTTTTTTTTTGTAAATCACCCAGTTAACATCACTTTCTCAGGGTCTGGAGAAAATCAAAAGTCCTAGAACTATTCTTTAAATTCAGATAGAAAAATAGAAAACCTATTTGAGATGTATGGATCTTCCAAAAATTAAAAAAGAAAAGTTGTTAATAATGATAGGACAAAAAAGAAAAGATAGGACATTTCATTGAAAATAAAGTATGGGCTAGAAGTGTAACTCAATGGTAGAACACTTGTTGAGCACAAAGCCCTGGATTGGTATTGAGTATCACAGGGCAGGGGGAAAAAAGAGGAAAGGATGATAGCCAATTAGATATTACATTTCTTCTGCAAAACGAGTGGAGGAAAAACACCTTTTTCATTAATGTCTATTAGCCATCTTTACATGTATGAGTCATTTCAAAGTCTCAAGAAATGTTCCTGCCCAAATAATCTGTGAGCATAGGAAATGTACTTCTCCTTAGGTACTCTTCCACATGTAATTTTATAACAATACCCAAAAAGTTACATTTATTATTTAATTCAGAAAAAATGCAGAATAATCTTTTTTGTCAGCTTGAGTCAGTCGTAAATTTTAGCCTTTATTCTGATTAGAACCTTTTCACAAGCATGACTGAGTACTAAATATTGGCTGGGAGTTTTAATCTAATTATATCTGCCATCCCATTAAATAAAAGGAACATGGCTTAAAACACTTTAAAAGATATGCCACTGCAGAATACAGGAACCTCACAAGCATCCTACTGTTTTAACACACGTAAAGCTTTGTAAGATAGGGCCTTCCCCCACAATGATACTGAGAACAATTACAGGCCAATAACGCATCAAGGGAGTATGACTTACTATTAATTTTTTAAGTACTCTGAGGGGATGAGACAGGAGAATCGTGGAGTCAAGTCCATTAGGGGCAAATTAGCAACTTAATGAGATTTTGTCTCAAAATTTATTTTTAATTAATTTTATTGGTGCTTTTTTTTTTTTTTTGTGGAATCAGGAATTGAACTCAGGCCCTTGCGCTTGCCAGGGAAGTGCTTATTCCACTCAGTGTCTCCTAGTCCCCTATTGGTGAACTTTTGACATACAGGATGATCACATTCATTGTAGAGAATTTGTGAATGTACTTCACATATCTTAATCCTTTTTTTCCCATTCCCCTCCTTTTCCTTCAATCCTTACGCTCTCTGTTTACAAAACTTTAACTTTGTTTTTGCTGTTTTCCTTTCATTTTTTTATCCCACTTTCCTTCCTTCCCTTCTCCTTCCACCCTCCTCTGTTCAACTTCCCTACTGAACATTTTCTTAGTACTTCCCAATATCTATCCTCCTTGTTGCTCCTTATTTGCCCTTTGAGTTTCTCACACAAGAGAAACATGTGCTACTTAAATATTTGTATCCAATTCATTTCACTTAAAATTATATTTTTTTCAAGGTGCATTCATTTACCTAAAAAAGTCTGAAGTTTATCATTTTTAGTAGAATATACCCTATTGTATAAGAAAACTCACATATTTTGTATTTATTCATCCATTGATGAGCATATGGACTATTGAGATTTTTTATTATAAATTGTGCTGCTGAAAACATGAGCATATATTCCTGCTTTGATGCTTTTAATTCTTTGGGGAACAAACAGAGGGAATAGCTTGTCAAATGTAACCTCTAGTGTTATTTTTTTTTTAATTTTTATTTTATTGAAGTACAAATATCAATGAGACAGTTTTAAGATACCTTGACAAGATGGATTTGATAAATTAATACATTGCAAACTGTTTTCATAATGTTTTGGTATTATAGAAGGTACA